>VZTO01014088.1:0-36567 GCA_013400615.1 Syrrhaptes paradoxus
AAAAAAACCTGATCTGAAGTCCAAAACTCAAGCAGGAGGCCTTCAGGAGTCAGAACGAAGTTTGCTGCACAGTTTATTGCAGCCTGCAGGATGGCAGCTTTGATAAGAACATAAAATTGATATTTGAATTTTCCCCAGCTGCCATTGCACTTGGTGCTGAGAACACGAGTTAATAAAAACAGCCAGTTAAAGAACTGTCAGACTCTAGCAAACACCCATAAAGCAAATGTTCTTTTAAGAAAGCAAATTAGACATGCATTTTTCTCCATGAAAAAGTGCAATTAGAGAAGCTTTATAACTAATATTTGGTTTTGGTTCTAAAATATTAAGTATCTTCCCTAAACATAGCACAGCGAAGGGTTTCAATTCATCTCCTTTGAACACACACATTCAGGTGTTTGAAAAGGAAAAAGAACGAATGATTTGCGCATCATGATCTATCATCTCCAAAAAGCTGTAAACAGCATCTTAGAGAGCAGAGTTTGTGTGACAAATCTGAGATTAGGCGGATTCCGATCTAAAAATTAAATTGCTTATCAGAGAAATAATATTAGAGTAAAATAAATTAGAATCTCTACTGAAGACTCTAAAAGTAATTTTTAAAATTAATTAGAATCAAAAAGATGGATCTCAAAGGATAGGACAACTCTAATTTAGACAGACGGTAATTAATTCCTTATTTCAGAAATTCATTAACAGGCTGTAAGAGCAAATCATTCCTTTGCTGGAGTTAAGCTCCAGAGAGAAAGATTCATCTGGAAAGGGGATACGAGAACTCCCCCACCGCCCGCGGGCACGAGGGCAGGGAGAGCCTCGCCAGCAGCCTCTCGCCCCAGGGCGCGTGCGGGGGCAGCAGCTGGCTGAGGGGGGTCGCAGGGATTTATTTTGGGTGGGCAGCGCGTGCCCAGGGTCCCCTGGGTGAGCAGAGCTTGGAGCTGGCAGCTGCTGGTGGGGTGGGGAAGGGGCTGCGAGCACAGAGGCTGGGCTGAACCACTGCCCTTGTAAAGCATTTGTGGGTGGGGAAAATAAATAACAACAACAATAAGAAATCACACGTAATTCTCATGAAAAGCAGCACAACATCCTTCCCTTCTCCCACTCGTGGTTGGGGCAGGAGGTTTCCCCATCTTGTTGCTCCTTTCACCAGCACAGATCTCACCATGGGTCCTCAGGTGTTAGTGTGGAGACCAAAAACCCAGAGAGGGGGAGTTTTACGGGAAAACTTTGGAACACAGGGAACAGGGAACTGAGTTCAGAGCAGACGAGCTTCCATCTTCTTTCTCTGCTCCTACCTAAGGCAAATGGCAGCTCTAAAAAAAACAAACAACCCCACCCAATTTGCAGAGCAATACCCACAAAGAAAATAACTTGTGCACATCAGTAGACTTAGTGCATGAGTTTCCACTGCCGACAGACAAACGCGCGGCCAGCCTGGTCTGCTGCCAGCCCTCCCGGAGCAGTTCCACAACTGCCACTCCACTCCGCAATCCTTCGGAGAGGCCAAAGCTCAATGTCGGTCCGTGCCAGAACGTGCACTCGGCTAGCTGGCATCTGGATCCCTTTGATAACTCGTTATGCTTGGAGCTTATCCTCCGAGCTGGAGGGTTTGTCAAGGGGAGGATGAGCAAGGCACGAATCTGTTGCCGGTACCCAACTGGAGAGCAGCCCAAACCTAAATCCTTATCTGAAAAGACCTGAGCTCTGGATCTGGATCCGAGGAGCATCCTGCTGGCCTTCCCATCTGCGAGGGATTCAGCCCAAGTCCCAGATCCACAGCGTGGTGGGAGGGAGAGCCATGAATATGGATTTAACCCTCCAGCCTGAACCCTTTGGGCTGAGGGCTGCCGCACACCGCATGGCACAGCGGTCCTGGGCTGCGCTGGCTTCTTGGCCCTACTGCAACAGAGAGGATTAAGTGACATTTCTCTGTGGAAGAAACCCAGAGACCTGTGCAGGGACAGACGGCTCCCAAGCTCTTCATCCAGACACCAGTGGAAGGAGATAGAAATACAATAGTGCTAGTGCTGGTTGCAAAATAACCTCCCTCTGTACCTTAACTGGTGATCACCAGGTCCTAATGGGAGAAGCAGCTTCCAGAGAGGACAAGAGCTCCCCTGGCAGTGGGACTTCACCATCTGGGACCAAAAAGGAGCCATGCACCATGCCATCTATAGCAAAATCTGCTTAGTACAAGATCCTATCCCACGTTGTGCTCACACTTCTCTGCCACAAGGATGAGTTTCCTCGTCCTCACCATGGTTCATTTAAGCCCAGTTACACAGCTACTTGCAAACCAGGTGCACACCACGACTTACACGGGAAACAGCAGCAGCAGCAGGAGAGCTGGTGCTGGAGATGCTCGAGACATCGCATGCCATGAGCACAGAACAGGTCCTGGTGTAGAGGTCCCCCCTCTGTCACTCCAGCTGCAGCAGAAAGCCATATATATCCAAAACACGGTGCCAGCCTCCAGCTGTAGAAGCAGTCTATTTTAAACAAGACTTGTGCCACAGATGTCATGTTTAGCTCTGTTTGACTTTTAACCTCCTCTGATGCCCACCCAGCCCCTGCAGCGTCTCAGCACCTGATGCACGGAGCAGCGTTGGGACCGGCCCTGGCACCCTCCTCCTTCTCCTCCTCCCTCCGGCTGCTTCGCTGAGTTTTCTTCCCGATGAACACTTGAACGTGCTGTGGCGGGCAGCTGCCTTTACAGCTCGGTGAATCAAATGTTCTACCCGCTGCTGCATTGTCTCTTTCATTTACTGTGTGACAAATGCCTGGAAATTGTTTGGTTTTCTGTCATTATAACCCAAGGATATTAAATTTACATCAACTTGACAACGAGAGCGTGGCTAAGGAAATGAAACGTTGCCTCCAGAGCGAGGAAGGGACAGGGGTCCCTTTGAACACACGGTGCGGGTACAGATTTCTGATTTTCCTCCTGCCTCATCACCATCTCCTGGGCTGAGCACAGCCAGCTTGCTTTTCCTTGGAGAAGAGACCGTGTAGTCTGGAAAGAGCATGAGCTGGCAGAAAGGATGATGCTGGAGATGCCTCTGTCTCAAATATCTTTCAAGCCCTGTATGCCCCGGGATCAAAGGTGCTATCCCCCATTCAGCACCATGCCATGTCCACAGTGACCAAAGGCACAACTGGCATCTGCATCATTGAATGATTTGGGTTGGAAGGGACCTTAAAGATCGTTGAGTTCCAACCCTTTGCCATGGGCAGGGACACCTCCCATTAGCCCAGGTTCCTCGAAGCCTCATCCAGCCTGGCCACATACGGCCACATACACTCCAGAGCTGTTGCCACATCAAGAGCCCCCCCATTCCCTTCACAAATCCCATCAGCTGCCCCTTAATCATCGGGAGGCCTCTGGATCTCTGCATTGATACCAAAAAGCACTTCCACTTGAGAGTAAGCTCCTTATCTCACCAAAGAGAGTGCTCAGTGTCTCTTATCCCATTACCAAATAAGAATTCCCATTTCTCCACCCACCAGAAAGATATATTTTTTTGTGTGTTTACAGCTTTGTTACCCAAATATCTCCCTCCCACCCACCTTTCCCTGATTGTTGACAAACATGGAAATTCATTCCCCTCCTAGCAAGGGGAACAGGGGATCTTTTATCCTCCCCCGATAAAGGGTAATAAGCTTCTTATCCTCTTACCAATAAGCAAGAGCGTTGCAAATCCTGTATCAGACACACTAGGGTTAGGGTTGTTTGCATTACGTGAAGAGATTTTGTAAAGTGGCAAATAAAAGGCATATAATTTTATTCTTTTATCTGAAACTTCCTTCTAGGAGGGAAGGCAGAGATGTTTAGAAGTAGATTTAATTGGGTATTATTCAGTATCAGGTTGAGGCAAGTTCTCCCCGTCTCTCACAAAGAACTTCTGCACTAATTTGTTCTTACTGGCGGATGAAAGGTCATTGTGCTGACTAGGAAGTTAAGTAAACAAAATTAGCATCTGATTTAAGAGACTTCTTATTCCCTCTGGTGTAAATTAGTGTAAAAATTAGCAAGACTTTCAGTTGCTTCTGTATTCTGCATTTGAAATGCATCAGTTCCCTGAATTTAATGGTGTGGAGACTTATTATTTCTTTATTTATGCAACTGCATACGTATGGGTGGTGAGATGGAAGGGACTGAGTGTATCAGCTTCAGAAATTAAAGTTGTTCAAGGTTAGCAAGAACAGGACAGAAGAACTCACAGCAGGACTGACACCCAGACGTTGAAGGAGTAGCAACTCCGTGATCACAGGTGGGAAAACATTTTAAAATTGCAAGGTGTTTAGCTGTGAAGTTCAGCCACGCAATAATGCAAAGTAAACCCACCGTTACTACAACAGCTAACAGGGTGCTTCATTCTAAGGTTTGATTTTTTTTCAAAATCAAAATAAAAACCAGTGTCTCTCAGGTGTTCGTATCACATCTAAATCACTAAGTACTTTGTGCCTGCCAGAGCCAACGGACTCACATCTGTGGGACATCTCTCCCAAGATATTATTGCTTGGAAAAAAAATATCAACCAAAGCCCCCAAACCAGGACTGGCTGCAGACATTGGCAAGAGATGCGGGGGGTTTGCTACTTCTGTCCACCTGCACCTGACCTCTGCAGGCACCCAATGTGGTCCCATTGCCCTGGCCCCATGGAAGAGTTTCTCCTCCAGTTACACTGGCTGCAGCACTGTCCAGGGACGATGCTCTGGCCCCATCAGTGCCATCTCCCCAGGGAGAAGCGTTATGCAAAGGGAGCAAAACCAGCTCCTCCAGACAGCCTCCTTGATGTGGGGGTTACACTGGTCTCCGGTGAGGTCTTCCTACCTTAGTATTTTGAATCTTACATGCTACTAATTTGGATGTTGATTTTCCACTGTGCAGTTCAAACATATTTCCACTTTAATTGGTAAAACTCAGTCCCCAGACCCCAAAGAGAGGTGCAGCATTTTCAACCAAGCTCATCATTTTGAGTCTGCAACTGCTTGTTAAACCAAAAAGATGTGGAACTGAGAGCAATATGTTAAAGTTAATAACATGAATATTAATTCCCTGAAGAATTATGGAATATATCTATTCTACCAGCTAAGCAAAGGTAACATTCCTCCAGCCCCGTAAGAGAAAGACAGGCACCGAAGTAATAGTTTGCATTTCTTACTGACTCAGTTCAGAACGTGAGCAGAAACACTCATTTTCTAGTTAAGAAGAGAGCAGCTATTGCAAGAGCCATGAAAGGCTTGCTACAGGAGAGGTTTGGGACCTCCCAGCTTTGGCTGGGCAAGCCAGGGCAGCACCACTGACCCCTGACTTACGAACAGAGTTGAAAGAGCCCATGTGCTGAAATTAGGATATTCCCAATACCGAAGTTGTCAGAAATCAGACAGCTCCTGGCAAACCCTTAGTTCTGAGTGCCCAGGGCTGGTTTGTGTGCCACCAGGTCCTTTGCTCTCTTTGCAGAACACACCCTGGACTCCTTGCTTGCACCAGGACAGTGATTCCCCCAGGAGAGCCACACCAGGAACTTCTTCTTCTAATTACAGAGACAACATTTAGTGGGAATATCAGGTTTTCCCCAGTCTTGTTAGGTGCTCAATAAAAATGTCAGCCTCCTCAGAGACCTAAATAAAGGCTTAGTTTCTGGATGCAATTGGGTGTAGAGACAGAGTAAGCACAGAAGTATTTCTCTACCAAAAGAGATCTCCAGAAACACCTCAACCCCCAACCAGGGTGTTCAGGGGCCGTTGGTGGGAGTTGAACAGGGGTTTCAGGCAATCACCCCAAGGGAGCGGTATCTGATGCCCTCCCAAATTGTCCTTGAAAGACATGCCTTCCTACATGGGGTCCCACATCCAGAGTCACCATACAAATAATCTCAGGCTCTAGCAGGCCCAGTTTGAAGATAAACTCAAATAAGTCCTCCCCCATGGGGGGTACAGCAACCTCAGCTGGCTCTGGAACAGCTGAATATCTTCCCCCGTTGCTCAGATCATGCTCGGATCTAGCAGCCCTCTCTACCTGGGCTTGATCCCACCTTGAGCAACCCTGAGCCAGGACTCCTTGTTTTTCTTGCTATTGTATTCTTCCTTGCAGTTCATCAGTCAAAAGCAACGCTGGAGAGGAGGACAAAAGTTCAAAGCCTGACACAAAAGAGACCTCTCACAGAAAGGTCAGTAGACCTCGCAGGGAAGAGACAGCTTGCGACTGCTGGGGCCACAGTGTCTTACAAAAACAGAGATTGAAACCACAGCTAAAAAACCGAGCAGAAGAACCATTAAGCATATGTTGGGTACAAGCTAATAAACACATAAACAACAGCAATTGCTAGTTAACCACAGGCAAGAACTTTCTACAAGCCGCAGGTACTAGGCACAAATTGACAATAATCAAGTTTAATGAGTTTAGTTTACAGTCTCACTGGTTTGCATGCTTTATTCTTTTCTGCAATGCTAGCCAGTAAAATAAAGTCTCTTTGTATTTGGAAATCTATTAAGGTAGGAGAGTCCCAGATGCTGGAAGAGTCACAGTCAATAGAGATCCCCAGGGAGTGGAGATTTTTGTTGTGTTGTAATGCTGAGGCCCCAGGCAGAGTGTGAAGAGTGCAATAACAAGGATGAAACTTGGATCCAAACCAGAAGAGATAACTAACAGAAGTGTTTAAGTCCAAGGGAATAAACTCAAACTTTTATTTCCATTCAGATGCAAAGCCCTTTGCACTGGAGAAAGGCAAGAGGCTCCGTACAGAGGGATGTTTAAACACATCAGCTGTATTTTCAATATAAAAGTTGCGGCTTTGTTTTGATTGCACTAGAAACAGAAACAAATGAAAGAACAACACAACCACCTTTTAGCTCAGACTCCGAAAGAGGCTGCCCAGACCCAGACCAAGACAAGCTGCAGTTGAGATCTCTGGAGCAGCTGCATGCAATTGCAGCTCTCTTCCAGGATCACACCAAAACCAGACCACACTACTCCACCCACTCCCAAGGAGCAACAAAACCCTCATTCCACTTCCCATGTGTTTGCAGGGGACGTCTCAGGCATTCCTGCAGAGGTGCACACACATGCACAGCTCTTGGCCATCACCGTGCACCAGAGTCACCGCGCTGCCCGAAGCACGGGGAGGTTGATATTTGTTGGGATCAAAGCTCAGAGAACGCACCGTAAGAACAGGAGTCAATGCCACAGACAATCAGTACTGTTGTAAGACATTTCTGTGGCACCATGTGTTTAGTTTGCATTTCACAAACAAGATCAGAGACTCTGTCCAACCCAGAGAGGCTCCAGTCAATACAGGGCAGAGCACACAAGCAAAAGAAAATACAGGTGCAAGAGCAGCTGGGAGAGGGATTTGGAAGAAAAATAAGAGGGAGGACCAGCTACTCAGCAGAACCTGGTTTAGTAAGAGCTTTCAAATTATTTCCTTGTTTTATCAGTACCTGCTGTACAGTTTTGCTAACTGTGTGCATATGGATACACCTTCAACTCTCTGATGATGAGGCACAAAGCAATGGCATGACTTACCTGTTTCCATCAACTGAGGCTAGACTTCAGACAGGTCCTTGCTCCAGGCCAACCACAATACCCATAAAATGGGGGAAAGCCCCCAGAGCAACCCCAAGTATCTCCTCTCCCACAGCAGAATAACCGTTTCCCCACCTCTCACTGGTTTCCCTTTGCTTCCTGATTGGCCCCAAGAACCTCACCCAGCAGTGTGGGGGGAATTAATTGCATCCTCCTTAAAGACTCCTGATTAATATTTCCATCACATGCTAACGAGACACTTCCTAGCTTCAATCTGCTTTCCTTCATTACAGCTTTCTGGAGACAAACTTTATATGTTTGTAAGAAACATTAAATGCACAATCGTCTGACTACGATTTACAGCCGTCCTGGCTCCTTGGAGTTTGCATAAAGGCTCAATATATTACAGCATGAAATCTGGAACGGCCTCCTGAAGAGCGAGATCTCCATCCACAGCTGTTTCTTAGGTCACTTTGCAGGTTGCTATCACCATAAAAAACAGCAAACAAGCTGCTTTTGCATCAATCCAGAAGTGGAGATTGATGCAGCCTACCTTGAGCCTGCAGAAAATGAAGAGGAAAGTCCACCTCAAAAAACAGCAGCAAAGCAATACCTCCAGGACTTCCAGCAAAACCACAGCGTGATCTGACTACTAATTGTATCTGGATTGGAGAGAAATTATTGGGAAAAAAGTTAGGATTGGCATTTGGGCCATATACTAAAAAAATAGAGAAAGAAATAATAAACAAAAGTGACCGAGCAGTACCATGTAAAGATGGGAATGAAGGTGGGCACCTGGAATATTTCTTGTCTTTAATGCAAGATAAAGGTTCCAAAGTTTGAATAAAATTATTTGACTCCTATCAAGGGTTTTGCAGTTATACTGACTGTAATGCTTATTAGCCCTTGCATTTAGCACACACATTCAGCATCTAGAGTCTCACTCCAATACATAATACAATAAATACACAAGAAGCTTATTGTAATAAATACAACACCGCTGCAAATGAAATAGTAATTAGATGCATAATTCAGACAGATTTTAGTTAATACCTATTTACTAGGAGGTGCTAATGTCCCAAATAAATGTCCTAAGTGTATGAAATGTGCCTCCATTCTCCCAACTTCCCTTTATCAAAAACTGTTCACCTGTTAATTGGAATTTAAAAAATTGCCCCATTATACGGAGTACATTGGTAACAGCTATACCAGCTTTTGGAAACTAAACATTGCTGAGGTGAACAGTTTAGCATCTTGCTTGCAAAAACTGACGTGGGCAAAGCAATCCTTCCAGCATGCCCTCCTCCAGCTGGGTTGGGACCCGTCGCACCACCACTCCCGCTACTGGGAGTCACTATGGCTAAAGGCCACTGGCAATCCCAGTTCCTCCTTCCTTGGCTGGTTCCCAGCGTGCATCCTCTCCCAGCCAGCACATTAGCTCCCTGCGAGGCCATGGGCTTAGCCATTAACTGTGCAAGGTGCAGGGGGACACCTACAGGCTGGAGGGGACTGGGGACAATGTGACACCAGCCTGTTGGGTAGGTGGGCAACTGGAGGCACGGGGGCTTCTCTGTTCATTCCCTGTATGAAGACCCTTCCCAGTGCGCTGCACTTCTGGGGTGGCTCAGCCTTGACATATGAGCTTCGTACTGAGCCTAGGAATTATTTGAAAATTTGGAGTAACAGGCAGTAGAGAGTAAAATTCTTTATTCATACTAGAGAGAAGCCCGGAGGTCCCAGCGGAGATCAGGGCTCACCTGCTCCCGTCGCTGAACACATGCAGAGTACGAGGCAGTACCTGCCCAGCCCTACACCAACAGACCAGGCAAAGGCAAGGAACGAGGACGTTCACTTGCCTCCATTTGCAGAAGGGGAAGGGAGTCGAGCCAAGGAGACTTGCCTAGATGCACAGATAGCCTACAGCAAGAAGGGAAGCAGGTCTTCCAAGTCCCAGAGCAGTATTCACACCTCCAAATTATTCCAGTCCTCAGCGAAGGACTGCTGAGCCAACAGAAACGAGTTACAACCTTTGCCCGGGACTTGACCCTTGTTCTCCAGAGAAAAGATTAAAAAGAATATCAGAAGTTAAGTTTTACTTCTCCATTACATGTGGCTGCAGGGGCTCGGAAAACTTGTCCTGGCTGGGGATGAGCACACAGGGTGCTGGTGGGGCCAGAGGAAGGCTGTGCTCCCACGGGTGCATCCTTCCCGGCAGAGAGAGAAAAGGAGACCCCGAGGGAGCTGCACCAAAGCTCCTGGGCGGTGCAGACCCCCAACCCTCTGGGGTGCACTCTGCTCAGGGAAAAAGCCAATTGGTCCTATCTCCCACTCTTAAAACCTGCAAGTCCTCCAAGGTGGCCAGGTTGGTTGGAGAGCAGGTCGTGCTACAGAGACAACCTTCAGACACACAGACACGTGTGCACCAGCAACTGCCACCGCTGCTCAAGCCAGACCCAGAAGCGCTTGTCAGCCCTTGATGAAATAAAAGCACAAATTGCCATCAGCTGTGACAGCCCAGGGATTGATCTGGCCCTAAGGAGACAGCAAGAGGGAAAAGTGGAGAGCGTTAGCCTACGTAGACCATAATTCTGCAGCCCCAGGCTGTGCATTCATTGCTGTCTTTGCTCCCTCCATCACTGGGGTCATGTGCTATAAGGAATTTTATCCTGCGGGGCTGCCAGCCTTTTAATCCAAGGCATTCATTTTCTGCTTGGAATTCATCTTCTGGACCAGGACTGGCTAACTGTGAGCCTGCATTTGTGATAAAGACCACGAGACATAAATATTTTACGCTGGTAATGAGATATTTAGCATTGATATACAGCTCAAAGCCCAGTGCAATTCCAGCTTTGTTAATTATAATGAACTATTGTAGGACTCGACTTCATCTGCTCCTTGTAAATCTTGCAATGTTGGTGTGATGTGCTGGTGGCTTCTGTCCAGGGTGAGGCTGGAGCTCAGCCTGGTGAACGTGTAATCCAACGTTCAGGCCCACTGTAAGAGCAGTGTGAATGGCGTGTGGGTTGTGTTGTGCTGGTGCCTGCTCCCTTCTGGAGGTGAAGATATGGTCCTGTGCATATGCCTGAGTACAACCCTGCTGTAAATACACCATTTTCCTCATTACAGGTCTCAAGCAGGGACTGAAGCTGATAACCACAAGGACTGTCTTCTGCTCCCTGAGCTGCTGTGTCTGGTAGGAGAGTGAGCCAGCTTTGCTCATTGAACTTGACCTCTGGAAGGGGATGAAGACCTTAGCCATCACGTTTTGAAGTCCTTTGGACACCTCCTGTCAGCTGCTTGCTCCTCATGCAGCAATGAAGCATTAGTCTCATGACCTAATGTGATGGACAGCAGCTCTGTCCTCCTCCCCTAGCCCTGTGTCTGACACATCCCAACTCAGTTTTGGCAAGTTTTAACTTTATGCTTTTTAACTTTTAGCTTTAGCTCATATTCATTGACAGTGTGGAAACAGATAGTGCAGGCACGCCATGTGCTGAGATAAAAAAATCTACATTCAACACAAATCTCACCTAAGCCTCCCTGAATTCAGGCTGATGCCAGACTGAGGTTAGGAGGCAGAAGCCTCCTCCCTCGCTGGGAAGGGATGGTCCTCCCACCTTTTCCTTTCATTACCTGCTGAGGAGGAAGCGTCTGGTAAGACACAGTGCTTCTTACCCTCGGTAACATCCCTGAAGGGGAGGTAGCTGCTGTTATCCCCTTCTCCATCCTTCCCTAAATGCCTGGGAACACCCACCAGCTCCTTTGCTTCTCCCCATGTTTTTTGTGAGAAATGTCTCTCTGGGTTCAGTCCCATAGGATTGCTGTGGCCATCGTCTGGCAGGAGCTGCTCAACTCCCCCAACCAAAAACCCTGCAGAGCTTTCTATCCTGAGAAATACCGAGCCTTTGGAGTTATGTTTGTGTGCCCAGAATCAGCCAGGATCAGGCCCTTTGCCCCTGCAGGACATGGGAGAAGCAGAAGAGGCCAAGCTTTTGAATTGATTTGATGCTGGAAAGCCACGTACCTCTGTCCAAAGAGGCTGGAGCCAGGCTCTGAAGAAATCCTGCCTCTGCTGGAGCACCTGGAAATGGAAGCTATCAATGGCAGGAACAGCACCAAGTCAAAAATGTGCTGGAGGGTGAAGCTGGTGTTGGGAACTGCCATGCAGGAATGGCACGGTTCTGCCTTTATTTAGAACTAGTGGATACTTGAAAAAGTAGCTCAACGTTTTGTCAGATGCTAAGCATAAATCTGTATAATAATTCATGCTAGAGTAGACGCTTTATAACAGTAGTTTGCTAAAACAAATTGAATTCAGCCTTATATTCATTTACTAACTTAATGCATGGCATATCTGTGAATAATTTTTCATAGTCTAAAAAAAATTCTAGGCACAGGCTTAGCTGGAAAAGGGCCAGCAAATCTAAAATTAATGTACATTAAAGCATAACTGGTACTCTAAGTGCATTTGTTATATGCAACAATAACTGCTTTAAGAACTTTTTTTTTTTTTTTTGGAGAAAGAGATTATTGTGTAATAGCTGAAAGAAGTTTAAATCTGAAAATCCTGGGGTAGAATGACAAATCACAGCTTCTTATATTTCAAACTGAAGTTGTGCAAATTTGGGAGGAGGGAAAGACCCAAGCAATTTGGCACTTAGAAGATGCAGTGTTATTAATGGAACAACTTAAAGAAAAAGTTTGCCTTTTTCTTTTTTAAATGGTTACTGGGGGTGGAAAGAATGAAACTTCTTTGCTTTTGAAACATCTCTGCTCTCTCCCCATCTCTCCCTCACTTGAAAGCATGCAACTTCAAAAAAAAAAAAAAAAGAAATTATTCCACTTTTATGCATTGCATTCCAAAACTGAAGCGATTCCAACTTTTTTTTCTTTTGAGGGATAACAAGGAAAAAAAGTGCCAAGTTTTGTAAAAGTGGGGCCCCACTTCTACATCACTTCTGCACAAAAATGATCGTTGCAGTCCTGTAAAACCAAACCTAGATGAGGTTTGACAGCCATCCCTCTGCTTAGCAAGGGAAAGCCTGACCTTCAGCGTGACCTGCTCCGCAGACAGGACCATTTGGACAAGAGCAGTGTAATTTATCAGGGCCACCCGGAGCATGAAGGATGGAAGACACCCAGCAGTATCTCGTGTTTTATGTTACTACCTCCTATGAAGATTCATATTTCAGAAAGCAAGAGCACTCACTGCACACCGTTAAAGGCTGCCTTACATTTCACCTCTCTGGCATGCCCTCCAATGCACATCAATATTCATCCCTTCTTCCTCCCCCATCCCAACAATTATTTACTTTGCAAAGGATTTACTGCGACACTTCAGCTGAAGGCAATGTGTACAAGCCCCACTCCTGATGTACGAGAATTAATTTTTAGAATTCTTAATTTATTACCAATTAATTTCTTCTAAATTGTAGGAGAAGCGACCTGCTGTAGATAACTGTTCCTTTCTAATGCCTTCCTAGAAAAATCTTTCATTAATGAGCCCATTAATTTAATGGTGGCAGGGGCAAATCATCCAGAGAGAACCCTTCAGTTGCAATCTGTATGTCCCGCCTCGTATTCTTGACAACATGGTAAGAAGAAGGCTGGGTCTGTTTGCAATAAACGCTGGTATAAAATATGCCTGTATATGTATGTATGCAAATAGCCTGATCTAGCATCATTAAACCTCTTAAGGAAATATGAAGTTTTGAAGCCATTTCCCACTTTAGAGCTCAGGCAATGACTGGAGCATCTGCATTAAATGTTTAATGTTCAGCGGAAGTGCAAATCACCATTTAATTAACTTCTTCCATAAAATATGATAGTTTAGTGAAGTGAACACAGATGAATTATCATTATTCAGGAAGATGCTGAATGCGTTAGTGAATACCAGACCTTGCAAAGCTGGCAACAGTGGATCAGGGGGTTTCTGGTATCCAGAGCAGCCTGGTTTTCTTTAAGGGGCCGTTTATTATTCATGAAACTGCACATTTCCACAGCAGCCACTGTTATCACACCCCGGCATGGGAACACACAATTAAAGGCAAAATAACTACTGCCAACAGCTGGCAAAAAATAACCTCCTTGAGCAACTATTCATTAGCTTCTGAGCTGGACCTTCTGCAAAGCCACCGTTCGATGCTAAAAGTGTCACTGTAATTCTCTCATGAGGGAAAGTCAAGGTCATGGAGATCATTAGATATAAGTCACTGAGGTACAGTGGGGAACAAGCCACCCTCGACTGCCCTCCCAAGGGCACCGTTCCAGTCCCTCCAAGAAGGACCAGATGGAGAAGGAGAGCTAGAAGCCACTACACAGAAAGCTGAGCAGAATTCCCTCTTGCTGCCTGCAAAAAAGTTGGGCAACTGCATCAGGCAGAGCATAGGCTGCAAAATTCAATCCTCTGTGTAGAATCCACAGGGCAAACCCTTGGGGTGATGGGGAGCCTGGATATACAAATGGAAACCAGGAGCTAGGTGCTCTGGTGCTGCCTGCTTTGGCAGTCTCCTATGAGAAAGGAGCTGTCCCAGCCCGTGGTCAGGCTTCCCAGGGGATCAGAGATGCATCCTGCCCTCTGAAGCATTGCAAAGACCACATCGCATCGCCTCGATAGAAGTACCCCTGTTCCCTCACGATCTGTAAAGCTAAAACATCTTCAACAGTCTCACTGATTTCCTGCTCAGACTCCAATTTAGTGGACTTCTGTTCATCCCCCAAGCCATCTGGAAAGGATTAGCCACTTTGAATGGATTCATTTTATCCGATTATTGCCATCTACCCCTACGCCACTCATCTACGCTTCTCTGTAGTCAGCAGAGGTGAGGACAAGGCGGTTGAGCGCTCTTAGACATATCTCATGGTGAGTCACGCCCTTGAAATACCTTTCCCTTGCTCTGGTGATTATAGATGGAGCCTAGCTGCTCATTTTATATGGGACAAGTCTTTTTTTTTTTTCTTTTTTTTTTTTTTTTTTTTAAATACTACTGCTATGGTATACACTGTCAAAGAGCCAGGCCAGACAGGGGACAGGAGAGCTCTTTCCCCATGCACGTCGGTTTACAAGGCAGCACAAACTTGAACTAGTGCAGAGAGTGTCCCTGTGGAATAATGCTCAAAAACGGGGGAAAAGAACCTGTGCAAAGATGACCTGAGGCACTTCTGATTGTTTGAGAAATGAAGAGCAATGAAACCAAATGTTCCAAAGTTGGAGTTCTCCTATTTTATTTTCACTCTTCTGCTAACAATGATCCTGCACTTCATCTCTCGGGTTCTGATCTAACAGTGCTTCTGCTTGCCGAAATATTTTTTTTTTCCTTTTTGATAGATGTTTCCTTGAAACAACCCTTCTCAATATAAAAACACATTCCATTTGAGTAGTCACTAAAACTGTCTTAATGTCTCCACTCTTCACTTGAAGAAAAACCCCAGCCCCAGTGAGGTGGTTCTCTGGTACACAGAGGTAAATACGTCTGTGTCAAAACCAGCCTAATTTAATGTCACTTCAGCAGTCATTTAACTCCGCTTGGCTGTCAGAAACCGTCTCCGTCGCCTTGAATACTTGCCATTAGCTTCCCATCGATAACTCCTTAATCTGTAACACTCCCGCGCTTTTTTTCCCCCCTGCTCCTTTCATCACCCATCCCTGGTCCCTTCTCCTGCTCTTGGTGATGCCACTGTGCGGGACCACAGCTGACAGGGGCTACAGACCGAGAACTGGCACTGATCTTTCAAGATGAGTTTTTTATCGAGTGTGCTGCTGACATGCTGACACATGCACACATCTATAACCACTGCTTCTTGCTGGAAGGTATGTCACTGGGCTGCCCTTTGCCATCTTTAGTTGGGTTGTTTAAGTCTGAAGCTAGAGATGGTTCCTACTGCTAAAAGACAGGCAATTGGCACACACGGGGGTACAATGTGTTGGGTTTTGCGGTTTGGAAATAGAGTTCTATGTCCAGAAAATAAAGTGTTACAACANTCAGTTTGGAAACAGGGACAGACGGAAACAGAGTTCTACATCCAGAAAATAAAGTGTTACAACAAATGTGTATTGCTGTGCTTCGATATGAGTGTCCAAGACAACCCTGGATGAAGTTTCTAGATTCACACAAGGCACACGGACAGGCAGCTGCTTGCAGAAGGCGTTCACAAGAGCCAGCATGCTAAACCAGCCTCCTACTGCCCAGCCTGGCCCAGCGAAAATACCACAATTCAACCAAGTACATGTCAGACATGTCATGACACAGCAAGTCCACCTGGCTCATGACCACAAGGAAGGATGGATGTGAACTTTCTACAAATATAGAGCAGAAGAGCAGGTTTTTCAGTAGCCACCAGCTTCAGAGGAGCTCTGAAGATGCCATGAATGCAATCACCTGGAAAGAGCACGAGAGTGTTTATGCAGGTGGCAGTTTATCAATCGATCATCACTTTCATCAACAGCTTTTCATTCCTTGTTCCCATCAATAGGGACATCTCTGAAGGTTCGTTCTGATCAGGACAGACTAATTGGTACTAGAAAGTTCAATGTTTGAAGATTGTATGATTAGGGAAATGTACAAATTCAATTTCTTTCAACCAGATTCAATTCTAATCTAATCAGAGAGATAGAAAACTCCAGTGTAATAATGACAAAGAAAATGACTTTGTTTCAGGCCATTTAAATGTCCCTTACTGCAAACACTCCAAGAGAAGAGGCTGTGTTTAGAGTCAGAGGCAGGGTATTTGCTTTGAATTCAACAGCAAATGGGCCATTTTCTGTGTCTAAATTAACATTCTCTCTTTTTGAGAGAGAGCAAGTGACACCATCTAAGTCAAATGAGCACTTGTGACATTTAATAAAGCAATTATATCTAAAGGCTAGGGGCTCGAGATAGAATAGACTGGCTAATGTTGTCTCGGAAAAGTCTCTTGATAAAGGAATGATGCTTCTCTGCAGGCTTCTGATGACCTTGGACAGATTAAAATTAGCAGCGGAGAGCATCTTCCATCAGCACTATTTAAGTCAAAACCAGATCTGAACAAAAGCAGGTTATTATGTGTTCCTAGGTAGGTGTTTCAAAAGAGCCTAAAGGACTAAGAAGCCCTGTTGGCTCCCAGGCTCTGAAGTTCTTGCCAGCACAGGCAGCCAGCAGCCCCAAAGTGACCGCACCAGCTCTTGGCTTGCTGTCGGCTGCCCTGCTTGGTACTGACTGCATCATGGGTGACTTTTATACCTCAAACCGAGACCCAAGCTGTGCGGCTAGGCTGCTGCAGACCCCTGAGCTAGCTAGTTTAAAATGCGCTTAGATCTACCTACACCAGCTTCACTTGTTTCTTTGACTTTCATGATAACTCAAACCTCGAACCAAGCAATTCAAGAAATTTGAAGATGGACATTCAAAGCACACCCTAGAAATGTTACTGCTGGTATTACAGTAATGCCTGGGGTTTCTGAGCAGTGATCAGGGCTCTTGGAGCCACACAAGCATAAGGAGCTGAAATTTCACAAAAGCAACCTGTTTGGTCTAGCTGCTTTCCTAGAAAAAATTCCCACCAAGCACCATGTCAGCAGAGCAGCATCTGTGTGAGAACTGTTGGAGAGTCTCACCAGGTACTTGTGCTTGACTCAACAACAATAAAAATCAAGGAGGGTCCAAATTACAAGATCACGTTTGAGAAATCCAACACGTAAGTGACTCAGAGTTGGCTGATGAATCAGTGGCACAGCTGGAGATAAACTCGAGGAGTCATGGCTGTACAACCACTCTTTCCTTGATGTGACACCTCTTACTGTTAGAGCTGTAAAATCCCTTTCGCTGGCCTTGGGAACAGCAGCTCATTTACTCGCTGCACATTCAGCCGAAAATGGGCCGGCATTGCTTCAGAGCGATCTCATCACAATACACCTCAACATCAACTGGAAATACTTCCACGCTCACAACAACATGCATTGTCTGGAGCTGGTGTGCAGCCAGGGTCAGCAGAGCATTTCTTTTTCTTTATACATTTTTAAAGTGAATTTTCTGCTTGTGAGAGGCTCTTGATTGGCAGGCCTGGAGACTGAAGTCCTTAATTTAGCAGGAAAACAGGGGCAGAATGGTTACAATGTGAGCTTTATTTCTGTTCTAGCGTTTTCTTGGACCTCAAATTTGGCCTGAATGGAGCGATGTTAAGTATGGGAGAAATTTTCCTTTGCTTCCTGGCCTATTCAAGTGCCAAAAGGTTGGCTAATAGGAAGCTTGCTAGTTTTATGGGTTACGCTGAAGTTTGATTTCAACCTAGATGTTATCAACTGAGGCTTTAGTGACAAGGTTCTATTCTTGGACTTTCTTTTTCCAGCTAATAAAAATCCTAGCCAACAACAGTGACCCAGCTGTGAGAAGTTCAGTGCTTTTTCTCTGCTCCTACAAAACAAAGCCCACTAACCGCTTTTCTTGGTCTAGCCTTGCTCACAGCACCTTGCTCAGTAAGCACCAAGGCTGGGCAACCTCAACCGGCAAGGCCAACTTGCTCAGACTGCAAGGACAAGAGGATGAAGCCATCATGCCTGTGTGATGACAGTCAAGTCAAAGCATTCATTCCTCTCATGTGATGAGAATTTGGCCCTTGCACAAAAATTCTCCTTTTGTCAAGAAGCAGCCAGACTCCAGAGTTGATCAAATGGGACAAGAATTCAGATGAATGGCAGAGATTTCAGAGAAACTGCCCCAGATTTGTCCTGCACTGCAGAGTCCATGCAGTGTGATTATGAGCAACAATAATCGATAGAGCAGCTCCTGGCAGCCAGCCCCCCTGTGCAAACACATGGCCATTAGCAACCTGCATTTTAACTCAAAACCTTGGCAAAAGAGGCTTTCCCTGGGTGATCTTGTTGCTTGTTTGATGACCCGCAGCCTAATCCTGCAGATCCTCACCAGCCTGTCTTGCTCTGCAAATCCCACCAGCCCACGGGTACCGTGCTGTCCATCAGAGACCTTTTAGCACCTTGGAAGAGCCTGAATCCTTCCTAAATTCATCCAGCAATGACTATCCAGCTGTTTGAGATTCTAGAAGCTTCCGTTTGCGATAAAGGAGTGAATACCATTTCCATTGAATTGAACCAAAATTTTCTTTAAAAGTATCCTAATTCAGTGGCATGGAAAATCACCTTCCAATCAGAGATTTAAATTTAAATCAATAAATACTACCATCGCTTAATAACACTCAAAAAAAATCATTTCAGAAGAGAAGGTGAACCAAAACGAACAGTCTCTTAAATTTAATGACCTACAAACAAAACCAGATAATCTCTGTGTTTGACATAATCATCTATGTTTTATTCCATTCAATTATGTGTTCATAAACATGTGCCCCACTGTTGTAATTGAACAGTCCCAAATTATAGACGAAGGTAGGGGCTACCTAACTTTTAAGTCATTAAATTATTGGGTTATTGTTATAGAGGATTTTATTACCCCAATAATACCATTTTCAGGAGAGATTTTCATAAGCTTCATTTGCATGTTGATTTTTTATAGTAATTATCAGTAAAAGGTCAAATATTTGCTTTATCTATATAATTCAATTTTAGAAATGCCTTTGGGATTCAAATTAACTCCCTTGTAATATCTTCATTGAAAAAGAAGATTAATTACGCTTACAAGAAACCTAATTTGGCTTATCAGACCTTTAATGTTACAGGGATCGTTAATGCATTTAAATTTAGGATTAGTAGAGTGATCTGCTTCCATTTTTTTGGCGACTTTAATATTTGTCATTATTTTTATGCATACAGTTTCTTTTCCCTAAAGTGAAATTATAATGTCTGTTATAAAGGAAATAAACATTATATATTGACCTTAGTAATTATGCTTCTGGTTTTTAAGAGTGCATAAAAAGATGTGTTTGTGACTCACATATAAATTCAGCATTCACACATTAAGAGGACTCTGAGTGGTAGCGCTGCCGTGTTCATAACTGGAGGAGGACCTGGCAGTGCTGGCAGGGCCAGGGAGCAGGGTTCTGGCGGTGTTGTGAGAGGGACCCTCAGAACAAAGAACAGAGAGTCAGCCCCACTGCACCCATCCTTCCCCTCCACCCGCATCCTGGCCGTTCGGGGGCTGCTGGGGATAGATGGAGGATGCTCGGCTCCGGTGTGGTTGCTCTCACAGGAGTTTTTCAGTTGCACTGACTTTATTGGGAGCAGAATTAGAGAAATACTGAATGCTTTGGAGAATACTGTCTGCAGGCCTGGGTTCATTCCACCAGCTTAAAAATACCCCCAAACCACCTCATTTCCTCCACTGGTTTTCCTTCCCTCCAGAAATCCTCTGTGCACAGCCCACAAATCGGATTTTGCGGGTGGCTGCAGGGTTTAACTTTGCCAGCTGCACGGGGAAGAACCGGGAGTGCTCCAAGGCTGATATCGCTGTATAAACCTCTAACCACATTAATAAACACATATCAGTGCTCTTCTACCTGTCCTCTCTCTGCCTTAGCTGTGCCACGCTTGCTGGCATGGGATACAATTATTCATGCCATGCTGATTGCCAGGATTTGGGGTTATTTATTCCTGACTAATTGCTGTGGTATCGCAGTGTTCGTGCTAAGCTAATCACCACGGTATTGGATTATTTATACTGAGCTCACTGCTGTGGTGTTGGGTTATTTATGTTGAGCTCATTGCCAGGGTATTGTGTTATTCATGCCGTGCTCGTAGCTGCGGTATCGGGTTATTCATCTCCTGTTATCCTGTGATATCTGATTATACTGATTAAACCCGGTGCTCCTTTTGGTAGCATTTTCCACTGTCAGAGAGGAAAATCTCACTGTCTCTGCTCTTCAGATCAGGTTCTCATTAATGTTTTCTTTTGGTTGACTTTCTGTGAAACCTCCTGGCAGCCTAACTTCCCCAGAGAACTGGGATTTAGTGTCTCCAAGTGTTTGCAGCAGCAATAAAGACACGGCAGTGCTGGTGGGGCCGCCCTCTCCTGCACCAGCCCCAACTCTGAACTGGCATTTCTGCAGCACCATGATGGAGGTGTCTAGCTCAGTTTCACTGATATCTGGACAAAGATCTCCAATCATTTTCTTGAGTCCTGCACTGGGTTTGCCTTTGTTCTGTCGTTCTTTTGGACTCCTGCACACCGCTCTCCTGCTGCTACCTTTCCCCTCCCTAGAAAGTTCTGGATATACTGTGTAGGGTCATCTGTTCTTGCAATTCATGCGCTGCCAACTCCCAATCCATCCCTTCTGATCCAAATGGCAGATTTCAGGTACAGTCCAACCAGTAACTCAGCCCCTCCCGGGCCTTGCTGGTTTGCCTCTTGATGACTGATACTGGTGCAGGGCACAGAACCAAACTTGTCACCCTTTTAGGACTTGGATCTAACGTTTGTCAGAATTGGGATAACCTCAACTTGTAAAACAGCAGGACAGCTACATGCAACTGAGCATGTGATGCATTAACCGCTTCAGTGCTCAGAAAGATACCACGGCCAGAACTTTTCACCCTAACCTACCATACTGCATGCACATACAGTGCGTACTGCAGATGGGGCATTTAAATCTGAGCGAACCAGCTGTAACATGCACATTGCCACATGGTTTTGCAGTGCCTGAGTGTGCAATGTGGCTGGGGGACGGACGATCACACCCTTTCAGGGACAGATCTACCATATTCTCAGCCTTCAGACACTCTACTCCTTGAGTAACGACTGTGTTACAGGACCCCTTTGTAAGTGATGATCCCTTGGAGGCTTCCCTGAGAGTGACCAAATTGTTACATGCTGGTGTAAGTAGGCACATCCGATACGGTCATTTTTCTCCTCCAGCTCTGCAGATGCAGCAGGAAGAGGGAACACGCTGTCACTTGCTGTTCCAGGAGCAGGGGATGCTCTCTTGGCTGAAGGACTTTTATTTGCTTGCGGGACAGTGTTGAGCAGCAGATGTTTGGGTCTGGCTGATGCCTTTCGATACCTGCACAGATAACACTGGCCCAAATCACGTCATCTAACCTCGGCCACTGAAAGTCTCCTGGAAGGTGCTGCTCTCTGCAGTCCTGCCCTCTCCTTGGCTTTGAGAAGCCTTGCTGATTAGCCTCAGCTAGATGCTTGACTTTGGGAAGGGATGAATTTCATCCCTAATCGATGTGTCCAAGGTCAGACAGAAGGATTCAAACCCTGCTACACCCAGTCTCCCCCCAGCCCCCGCATTCCTGTCCACGGCTCCAGCTTGAGCTGCGACTGCTGCTCCTCTCTACCAGCTACACACAAATAAAAATGATCAGCTTAGTGGCATCTGCTTTTCTTTAAATTGCTTCCAGCATTTTTGTGCGCATCAGTGACTCGGTACTATCTATGTTTCAATGCTGCGAACTTTAAAGGTGCTTAATACATTAAAAAAAAAATCGTCACAAGAAATAAGCACTGATGTTAGCTTGGGAGAAAATCTTTTAAAGTGTTTTTGTTTTGCTAACAGAATGCTGCTATGTATTATTCATTACAGCCTCTGAGATTTAATTATTATTAGTGCTACTGATGATTGCTAGAAAAATAAACTGTAGCAGAAGGTGTCCGTCATTGTGTGAAGGGCATATATACGTTGTATAACTCAGTATACCTATTTGCATTAATCTCATTATTTGCTCACAAAGCAACTCCTGAACTGCTTCTTGCCAGGGAAATGGGAGAGTGCAGAAGTGAAGGGACACATCTGCCCTGCCTGCTCTGCTCTCTGTGCCTGGTCCCCACACGCCTTCCTGGACTTTGAGCTTTGTAACGCAGAGCTGAGGATGAGTTAATTAAGTCCAGCTCTGGCTTTTTGCCTGCGCTTGGTCTGTATCGAGTACTGAGGCACTTGCAATAGGGAGGATGGAGCTGTTCTGTCAGGAACAACCCCTGCTATCTGCTTGGTGGCTTGAGGCAAACGCGGGAAAGCTACGGGAGTGAGTTTAAGAGGAAAGCTTGGTTCAGCAACAAGCAGTGTCTTTTAGGGCACTCTAAACAAGACACACGCCTCGCAGGCAGAGCGTTCGAAGGCTTTGCTGTTCCACGCTCTGTCCCAGCCTCGGTCATCGTGATTCACAGGTGACTGGTATTTTCCTCACTCTACTCCAGTGTAACACAATCTGATGTAACTCAGTTCAGCCCTGCACAGCACATCATTCGTTATCACACCAGCTGCACAAACACCATCTTGCAGCATTTCCTGGGATTAAACAGCACAGGGATGCAGCAGCTTGTGCCAGGACTGCAGGGGCTGCAGACCTTTTGTCCCTCCCTGCTGTGCTGCAGTTCTGCAGCCACCCTTCTCCTTCACCCTAAGCCCTCTACGAGGCTTGAAACCTCTTCTCCTGGCACCTAATTTACCCACTGACTTGAAAGTCTCACTAATTGCCTGCTAGATCTTGCAGGACCTCTCTCAGAGGTGCCGGAACGATGTGTGATCTCTGGGCAAGGGTTTTGACAAAACCCTACAGATGCGCTGCCTCTCCATCGCCCAACTCTGGCACCCCTGGCTGCACGTTTGGGGCTCTAATGAGAGTCCAAGGAGAGGAGGAGAAGAACATGAGTTCTTTAGACTTAGATTCAGTCTCTGCCCCTTCTGTCTTACGTAGCCTTTTAAAATCACTAGATCCTTTGAAGATCCAATTTCTCCATCTAATCTATTAGAGGAGAGGGAGCTGGTTATGTCCGGCTGAGCACACCGGAGCTTAGGAGCTACTTGGACACGGTCAGGGTGGGGGTTAAATGAGGACTGGGGCAGTGGGACCACTGCGTCCTTTGACTATCTGCAGGAACACGGGGCAGCACTGCCACAGATCAAGCCTCTGGGCTTGCTGTTTCCTGTCACTTGGCTCAGCCCTCTTCTACAGCCTCCTGCCTGTCACAGGTGACGCCGTCTCTGGAATGGTCCCACACCTATGTGAGATCTGTTGCCTCCTCTTTAACCTCCATTCCTTCTCTTTTCTTAAAAGCATCCTCTCTAAGGGAAGAAAATGAAGGTTGGAAAAAGAGCCAGGAAACGATAATGAACGAGGAGGCAGGTCATGAAACACATCCCCCGCAATGGGCACGTGGATGTTAATGGGTCCAAGCATGTGCAGACTCTAAACACAAAGGCTGAGCAACGTTCAAGGAAATCTAGAAGCCTACAAGGCTCCAAAGAAAGGAAGCATATTCTGGGAACTTGCTTTTCCACTCCAGCTCCTATTGTGAGATGAAGGCGTTAGCTGCATGGAAGCACAACAAAAGAGAAAAAGCAGGAGCTGAATCTTTCAGCAAAGACAATAACAAAAGAGATCACAGGACAGCAGGACAGAGTTGCACCAGGTATCTATCCGGGAGGTGGGATGTGGAAGAGGTTTGATGTCCTTGCTTTGCAAGGGATAACTTGAACACAAAGACACGTATTGAAATCTTAGTTCGGTGTATCTCATACAAAGCAGGCAAAAAGTTCGAGACTATTTTGTGTGATTATAGAGATGTGGTCTCTATATACCCTGTCTCCTACATACGGATATGGATCACGCTGGTTGTCCCTCTCCTGGGACACTGGCCCAAATATTTGGATCCAGTTTTCCCCTCTCTCTGTTTTATGTCGGTTGCTGCCCTGGCTGCTGCCTTTAGCCTTCCCAGCAGCAGCATAAAATCTTTACTGGATTTTACATTACCCTTACACACAGTGAGCAACTGCTGTCTTCAGCAAAGACTGAATGAAGATCTCAGGATTTAGCCCAACAGTTTTCTAATCTGCTTCTGGGACCCTTTACAGTGGAATGCCGTAGATAAATATGGGACGGTTGGGTGAGTGGAGCACAGGCAGGTCGGTTGCTACAGGTCATAACTCAGCACTTCTCTATGGCAGCAAGTAGCCCACTCTGTCCTCGGAGCCACAACACCAAACGTTTTTATTGGGATTTGCGTGTTTAAAGGCTGGAGCTAATCCCATAAAACGGAGGTGTAAAGTGCCGGACATTCACACTTGGATTGTTGAAAGCATATGGTCATGAGGCCACAGAGGGTGTTTCTCCGATTCTCATGCAGAAATATGCATTATATCTAAATTGACACTGCAAACTGACCTGAGCCTGGTAGTAGAGAAGATTAAATTAACCCCCAGCAATAGCACCATATTACAAAAATGGTTAGATCTTAATAAATTGAAAATGATAACAGCGGCAAAAGCTGTACATTTTCCCTCATGTTCCTTTATTGCTGTAACGCTTCTTTCCAGTTTGTTGCTTCCGTGGGTTTTATTAGCACATTTCACTGGAGTAGATTTGCTCTGAAGTGATAAAAGCCGACTGTAATCAGAAAGCTTTATGTTATCTGCAGCAAACAATGGTAAATGCCACCTGAGAAGGGCTCCGTTCAATGCCTTCATTACTGTGATTAGTCTAAGACGCTAGAAGATAGCAACAAACTTCAAACCTGCTGATAACAGACTTTGTTCAGAACACAATAAACATCGAACACCCTGTACTTCAACCTGGTAAAGAGACAACTGCTCTCCAAACACACCAACCACTAATCAATGCACCACAGACCTGGCCACGTGCGTGTGTCCTCACCCGTGGCACGGGAACCCACCCGAGCAGTGCCAGCCCACGGAGCACGCAGTGGGAATCGATGCTGCGGTTCAGCAAAGCACTCGTTGCAATGAAACATAAGCACGTGTGTAAAACAGAGCATGCACGGTCCCATCCTGTGTTCACCTTATTCTGATCCTCTGCAAGGGGGGAAATATTGCTCCTGGAAATTAGGAGATGGGAAATGAAGCAAGATGTGCAGCTATACCATATTAATAAATGCTGCTTCTCCTTTTGTAGAACCGTTTGCTTTTTTTAATAGTGTCCATTTCAATCCAGAAAGGTTTTATTGTGAGGTCTTGTTGTTTGGGTTTTTTTGTTTGTTTTCATAGTTTTGGGGTTTTATTGTCTGAAAGCTACTATGATTCCAGGTGAAAGTGTCGCTGTGCTGGTTTACAGCAAGTGTGGTTTGGCTCTGGAGGAAAATAGCAACCACCAATAGAAAAAAACTTTCTGGATGGGCAACCAGCCCTACAGGGCAGCCGGTGCCATGTGCCAGCGGTGGCAGGGCATCCGGGGTCCCACACACGCCTGTGTGGAAGCTGAGGTTTAGCTGGGGAGCTCTGCTACTAAAGGGAAGGGAATACAAGCCAGCTGGGCTATCACTCTTCTTGGCACTGCAGCAACTTTTCAGAATAAAAATACTCTAACCTCCAGCAAGAAAAATTAATTTCGTGCCTAATTTCCAAATAACAAAATTAATATTTCCATCGAACAGATAAATCTCATTGAAATACCCCTTAGAAAAACAGCAGTCAAAGGACTTGGAGAAAAAATCAGTTCTCACAGAAATATTCTGCTCAGGCTTAGCTACAAGCTGCTGAGAAGTGTTTCCCCTCAGCTCAGAGAGCAGAATCTGGCTTTCTAGCCAGTGCTGTCTGTATGGAGGGGTTTGCACGCTCGCTGCAGGTAGTCGGAGGGTCTGTGCCTACGTGTTAAGAATGGCACATTGCCCTTATTGAAACACACTTGCTTCCCAGCTCTGTTGACAAATGCAAAAGGCAGAAATCTTAAATAGATCCGGGAAGAGCAATCCTGCTGCCAAAAGGTTAGTTTTGAAGTGTTTGACATTTTCTACCAGAGCTGAGCAAATCATTTATCTGATTAATTTACTTTCCTCTCTGTTCACAAGTTGTCCAGGAGCTGTTGCTGAGATTTGCTCAAATTCATTTGTTATCTGAAGTTCCTGCCTAGGTCTGCAGCTTGTTTATGGGCAGTTTGTTACAAGCAGTCACAAAATCCAGAGCTGTGTCGATTGCTCTCGATTGGGCACACACGGCAGGATATTGTTTTAGCGCTCTGATGGGGTGATCTAATCCTTTGAATTAGATTTCTCATGTGAACGCCAGTGAAATTTGTTTCCTACAAATAGCCTTTGCTGTTTGCTTATAGGTCAGTGCAGCTGAGAACGGTTCTGCCAGTTCCCAGAACTGCTCTGGAGACTGTCGTGACAGTCCAGTCTGACCACGTACCGCACACCTAGGAACACCCTTCCCTAGGTCTGCATCAACACTGAACCTTCAACAAGAGATTTCTTGAAAGAAGCCCACCCTTGGATTTGAAGACTGAAGTGGTGAAGAACACGATGTATTCTGTTGCCTAATCTGATAGAGATAACTGGGGCCCTGGAAATAAGCACAGTTTGGATGTTAAAGCACTAAAGCAGAGGAAGAAGCTTTGAAATAAAAAATTCACATGCCTTGAGAGGGAAAAAGTCTCTCTCTTAGTCTTCTGCCACATTTTCAAAACAATATATGTCCTGTTAATTGACAGGTTACATTTCTAGCCCCAAAATACTCTTTTCCATAATGAAATAAAAAGCAATGCCACGTGACAGGAGGAATTACAGCAATATCCTTGTATGCAGTGTGACATCAAAGTGGGAATAATGAATCCAGGGTTTGCATAATTGCGATGTTATATACTTGGGCTGGAGGGCTCGTCTCCTTGTTCAACACTCAGCAAATAATTTTATAAAATTACATCCTTATTTTTCTGCTTTGTAAGAATAATTTGAGTAACTTTGTTTATCCTTTCAGTAGCTCTTGGCATGTCTTGCTGATCTATGCATTCCTACACACCAGCGCCTGAGCCGTGGGGTGGAGGGGAGTGTAGGCTGAGGTACACTGTAATAGGGACTGAAAGGAATGGGAATTCCTGGTCTGTGGAAAATTCTGACATTTTGAAATAAGTAACTATTGCAAAGCATGACGAACACACACACTTGTGAATTTTTCTGACAACATTTTTGTCAGTAGTCTTGGTTCAGTACCATAGAGACATGATTTTTCAGTAACATCCAATCCCTTTAGTTCGGTAACACTAAACCAAAATGAACAAAGTCCAAGCGAAAGCTGCAGACCTTTTAATTAAGATATGATAGATTATATAAACCCGCTACACTTGCTGCATTACAATGAGCGCGCTAGTAGAAGCTAAAAGAGTATCAACAGATTAAAACCAGAAACATTTTCCTTTCTGAGAAGCAAGCAGAAGTTGAGGCGATGCCTTTGAACCGAGCTCCCCACCGAGCCCAGCATCCCTGGCACCGTACGGGCAGCGGTGGGTGATGCAGCGCCCTGAACAACGTCACATCACGGACTTGGTGCTTGGGTCTCCTAAAACTCATGCTGGGGTTCAAAAATGAAAAGATTGCCTCTACCTTACACCACAGCCCTGCGCGGAGGTAAGCATTACCCCAAATGAAGCTTTTTATGCATTTCTAACTTCAATTAGAAGCTCTGGAACCCTGGAGCTTCACAAAGAATTGGCATTAGAAGGTAAATTAGATATTTCTCTTCCTATTTTTATCTTTCCTTTTTTAAAGACTCCATTTCTTTTCTTCACCAACTGACATTTTTCACGCATTCCCAAGGAAATAATATACCACAGGCATGAAAACTTGGCAGCATCCGAAGACATCCCCAAGAGCCCCCCTTTCACAGCCTTCAACGGGAGCTCACCAGCGACGGGACCTTTCTAGTGCAGCTGGTTTGTATCCAGAGTGAAAGAGAAGGTGTTTCAGGCTGCTCTAGCCATACGGGGAGGATTTCTTTGAGAAGTCACAGCTGGACTGACCCTATTGCGATAACACAAACTGCCTGTTGAACAAAAAAATCCCCAGTAAGCATGCGGTGTATTACATACACAACATCTCTCCACCTGCTGTGCTCTGTGATATTACTAACATCAAGAAATCTCATATGAAATTTTTTTATTGCTTGTCTAACACCCATGGGGGGAGAAATATGTTAGAGGTGGATGAGAGTGTTTGGCAAAACCAAAATCTCTCTGTATGTAAATAGTTTGGCATATATCTTAAATCACATTCGAAATAGTGGCATTTGTCCTTATTGAAATTGCCTGACACCTCTCGTTATAAAAACACTGTTGTCAGTTCATTAATTTTGCCAAACGTTGGCAAGATAGGGGCTGAAATTTTCCTTGCTGTCAGTTTTCCTGAGACAGGTTTGCTTGAGACATTTCCTGAGACATTACTTTGCTTGAAAATATCAAAAAATACACTTCCAAAATCTAAATCAAGAAACCATGCCTCTGCTTCTGCCACCACAGCAAGGAAATTTGGGGTTTTCCTGGTGTGTGTGGACTTGTGTGATCCTGTGCACGTAGACCCCTAACAGGGTCTGTACGTTAGTGGTTGGGCAGCAACCAAGAGCCGTGGTGATGGAGCAGGACCCACTGCAGCAGACAGTGTACAAACACGGAGCACCACGGAACCTGCTTCAGATTAATTCTAGTCTAGGCAGGGCAGGCAAAGTGAGTGGGGTTTTAAAAAATGCTTGTCCCAAGAGCTCAGGTGCTAAGTCACACAATTCTGAGTCAAAACAAGACCTTGCTGGCATGGTGGGGTGTGTGATGGTGAGTGACACACTGCCTGTCACCTCTGGCATGCCTGCTTCTGACTTCTCATCAAACACAGGGCATGTAGGTGGGTGCAGAGCAGCTATCACAAAGGACCTGGGAGGTTATTTCGGAAATCAATCTCTTCAGCTTGTCCAACTGCAAGTCTAATTTAAAATTTGACCTAAGTTTAAAGGATAGTCAGAATGAAAGTCTTCGGAAAAAAAACTTAAGGTTAGACAACCCAAAGCCAAAACATTTTGTTTCATTTCATTTGAATATTTTTGGGTGGAAATATTTTTATCTTGCTCAGAAAAAAAGCAACAACAACAAAAAACGCCCGAGCACTGCCTTCCTTCCTCTTGTTCTCCTCTTTTCAGGTCCCCTTGCCCATCTGACTCCCCCCTGCCTGTTTCTAGAGTGGCTTTATCAATCTCCTTGTCTTTTCTTTGAAGCCCTCATTGCCTCCTTGTTGAGCACACTTTGAACAATAGTTCTCTAATTGCTCTTCAGAGAAAACTCGTGAACAACCTGGAAGGGCCCTCTAGCTGTTTCAGAGGAAAGGGACTTTTTTTTCCCCCAGAAAAAGGTTGTCTTTTAAAACTGAAGCTGAACTGCTTTTCTAATCTTCAGGCTGTGAGCTATTCTGCGTACGTACAGCTCCCAGCACAGCAGACATGGAGCCACTGCAGCTAAAGATGGCCAGAGAAAAGAGATGCCACATTGTCCTTCAGATGACCTTGGGATTGTTAAAGTAAGGTGTTCTGCAGAATATTTTGGGCATACTATGTACTTCTTTTTCTTTGATCGAGACATCAAAGGGCACGATGTCAAGCAGCGCTGCTCTGATATCGGATTGGGGCAATCAATCATTCACAAACAGATTGAGAAGTGCCACTCTGTGGTTTGATCACCTTTGTCTGACCTTGAAAAATCTCCTGTGAAGTGCTGAGAGGAAGTGTCACGTAGTGACTGTCATCAGAGTTCCTCGGTTAAGTAACCAAAACAAAAGGTTTTCTGATGGGAAAACTGATATTAACCATGTTTAAAAATTTCACTGCAATGGAAAAGTGGAGGAAAAATTCCTCCTCGATCAATTAAAACTCCCTCAAGCCGATTGATTTTGGAAAGCTCTATTTAATACCTGCATATTTAAATTTGATGAGGTTAAACTTAGACTGGAAACATCATTCCAAACAAATGCCCTTACAGTGTCTTAATGTCTTTCTCTTAAGTGTACAGCAATCTGCAATCTATTCCCTGGTCCCCACACAAATTTGATGCCCCCATAAAGCTCTGAAACAACGCAAATTTGGGCTTCAGAGGGCTGCGAAGGAGCCTCTGCAGTGGGGGAAACTTGCCTGTTTCCTCCAATTCCACTGGAGGTCAGTGCAGCATTGCAGTTCTGCCTGAACACTGTCCTTCCACTGATCTACTGCTACAGCTACACACAAACCCCTGTAGAGCTGTTTTTAAACTAGATTTGTGTAGTAATAAATATGGGCTTAAGACCGGCGTTTTGTGGTTATATTTGGAACATCTTAGCAGGGATGTGAGAATCTAAACTCGTTTGGGTGTTATTTTTTTTTTTTCTTCTCTTTTGTTGTGGTGGTGGTGGTGGTTGTTTTTCAACAGCTTAGGGTGGGTTTTTTTCTTGCAAAGTAAAATTACTTGGAATACAAAAGCAGCAGATTTTGTGACCTGTTTTCATAGCTCCAGAGAAAAGCGTATCTTCTAGTTCCTAGTCTGCTAGAGGAGCAGAGATAAGTGCAGTCCAGCACATCCCGTACACTCAGGGGCTCTGGACCACACCATTTTTATTCAGATTAAATGCGAACTTGCTCAAGTCAGTGCTTTCCCCCCTTATCTTTCTCCCCTTTCTGGTTGTATGGCATCCACACTCTGCGTCCACTTCTCTTGATTGCAGCTTGCATGGAAAAGGACAGGAATACCCGAGTGAGCTCCAAATTATCCTCTTTGGATTATGACCCTCAATACAGGCAGTGAAACAACCCAAAAATCTGCAGGAAAAACCCAAGTTAAGCGGTTTAAAGTTAGTTCAGACAAGGTACCGGGGCTGTGGGTGAGCCCTGAGGGTTTGCTGTGTATTTAGCGCTCTGGGGAAGATGCCACTCCTCTGGTGTGAGCACAGTGTGCCTGGGATGTTGGAGATCTCCTGTCTCCCCGTGTGGCTGTAGCACAACAGACCCTCAAGTCTACAGCCCTGGACATCAAAGACAGACCCTCTANCTGGTGTGAGCACAGTGTGCCTGGGATGTTGGAGATCTCCTGTCTCCCCGTGTGGCTGTAGCACAACAGACCCTCAAGCCTACAGCCCTGGACATCAAAGACAGACCCTCTAAAATACAAGGGCAGAGAAGAGCAAATAAGAGATCTCTGGATCCTGGACACTACAACAAATGTGTCATCTAAACACTTGATGGATGTGGAATGCATTAGAGGAGCGAGGGTAGCAGCAATGAGGAGACACCAACACATAAAACTCTTAGCCAAAGACTGGAGTCCCGACAACATAACCCATACCAACCACTGACCGACAGAGTCTAGTCCAGCCAGCAGACATGTCAGTCCTGCATTGGAAAAACCCGACACCACCACTCAGGTGATTGAGGACCTGCTCTAAGAAAGCTTCGTATGACAGCCATAGGGATGCTCAGGTACGGCAGCGGTCTGGCCCAGGGCTGTCTGCCCGCCAGCCAGGCAGAGAGGAAGAGGAAGGCTGGAGGATTCAGCCCATGTTCTGCTCCTGGACAACATCTGGGAGAAGCCAAGGCCCAGCCCATGGGCTTGTTGCAAAAGCAGCACACAGAGTGGGATGTTCCTGCCCTTGGAGTCCTCTGACAGGTCCCTAATTCAAAGTCTTACTGTTCCTGTTCCAGGTTCAGCTGAATGATGCCCACTGGAGAGCTGTGCACAGACCCACACAAGGGCTCTTCCAGGGGTCAGCAAGAGGAATCTGCAGCCATGTACTGGGGACACAGAGGGCAGGTACTTTGCTCCTGCTCACTGTTTTTTTTTTTCAGCTTTACTGGCCAAAGAGCTCACTAGGAGAGGGGTCTGCAAACATGAATGTTCCCCCACCCTCCGTCAAAAGGAATGTTTCAAATCTTTGGTTTGGCATCCTTTCTCCCCTCTGTGAAGGGGAACAGAGATGGAGACTTGCTCTGGCTGAGCTGGACACAAAGGACACCATGCCCAGTATTTTTAAGTTTCAGTTCAATTCTGGGTACATTTAGCTGAGTCAAAGCCATGTTGGCAGGGCACTAGATTAGACAGACTCAGCCTCCTTTATGCACTCACACACAGGTATTTCAAAACATGCTGTTAGGACCATGGAGGATTTCTTGTGCTGGAGCAATCTCATAAAAGAAATGCTGACAGCTGTATCTACCGGTTAATTTAAAACCCAGCTGGAACAAGGCCTGGGCAAAATATTATTGTGAAGTGACTCTCATTCGCTGTTGTTCCATTACTGAAGCAACAAGTTTTACCACTGGCTGCCTCCTTTGTGTCCTTGTACTCTGACTTAATTTCCCTCTTGGTTCCTGCAGTAATATACTCCTGCTCCAGAACTTGACATCAGCATTCCCCCTCCTGCTCCCAGCCCATTTTGCATATAGACCCTTGTAGCTCCTCCAGCCTGCCTTCCGGAGGGCCATGCAATGCCTCAGAAAGGTTTCCTTTACTCCACTCTTGCTCTGACTTCGCAGCTCCCCTCCCTCCATCCCCATCCTCCCAGTTCACGCAGGTTATGATCCAGCACCGTGCCTTTCTGCCTGTATTCCCACCCAGCCGGTGAGGCTTGGCTCACTCTGCTCTTTGCTGCTGGATTTAAGGCTCTTTTGGGAGCAATCATCTGGGTTCCCAACCCATCCTTTACCCCTTCATTCACCGTCTCCCTGGATCTGTCTTATCTACTGGTGTCATATTTCCCCAAAATAAAGCAACTTTGGCACATGAAACAGATCTTCTCTCCTAGTCGTACAGGTCTCTGCACCAGCTGATTAGTGTAGCAGTATTTTCTGTTTTAAATCCTCTGATTCCCATGTCTCTCTCATGCTTTCATTCAGCAAAAAAAGCTCCTTATAGGCTAGAATTAGGAAAGCTGGAAGCTTTGCCTTTGTTTTCAGAATTAGGAAGTCTTTCTCCCAAGTAATTTTGCACAATATATGTTTTATACTTCTCTACCCTTTTCCATGACTTATTTTATGCTAATAGTTCCTTAAGTATTATTAATTAGATTTTTTTTAAGAAAGAGAAAGTTCTTGAAAGTTAATTAAAAGTTGTGCCCAGTAATTGTGCAAAAGTAGCTTTTCCATTCTGAAAATTAAACCTTTATAATTAAAATCCGATATTCATTTAAAGATTCAAATGGGGTGTTTATTACTCATTTATTATTATTTATTTTTTTGCCACTTTGGAAGTGTAATTGCTCCAGCTAACCTTCACTAATTAATGGGGACTAATTATTGTCTCCCTCTTTTTCCTCTAGGAGTGGCCCAGTCTCAGCGGCAGAGTCACCCCTTCACGTACCAAGCAGGGTGGGAACGAGCTTGCACAGGACTTTCTGGTGTGTTCCAGAGCTCAAGGATAAGTGGATATACATCATTATCATACAGTTATTAATCACTGTGCTGAGCTAACATCACCCATTTCTCTCAGAATGGCTTTTGCCTCTGTAAAATGCATAGCACGCCAATAAAACAGGAGAGCAATATAATAACCAACATATAATTAATAATCATCAATAACAAATGCGTAATCAACACAGAACTTCTCAGGATATATATTTAAGAAATAGCCGGTCCCCTCGTGCACATCCTTGGGCTATAATGTTATTACAAAATGTATTTACTGAACAAGTATTTTGGGGGTACCAGAGACATAACAAGGAAGAAGCTTTGCTAAATAGCTAAGAGGAGTCACTAGGAATTACCTAAACATTTTAAAAGCTGGAAACATTTAGGTCAAATGCAAAAAGAAAGGCTTTAGCAGCAGAGAGAGTGCTGTGAGGAAACAGAACAAACTCCAGTGATACCAGCATCACCAACAGAAATAATCAAGAACAAACAAAATCCTTGTTGAATTAGCACAGAGGGAGATCTCGTTTGTCCTTGGGCTGGATGATACAAAGGAACTTTTCTAATGATATTATTATTGCAGTGCACTAGAGCGGCACACCGAGTCCCTCATCAAGATAAGGGCCGTTATTGCGGCGGCTTTCGAGGATGGGATGTGTGAGTATTACAAGATAGACCCAACTTAAAGAGCTTACGGTCAAAACAGACACGGCTTTAGAGGAGGGGTTGCCATCTCAGAGTGGGGAAGCTCAAGGTTACAGGGGTACCCAGTGCCTGGTCCAGGACAGCGGGGTGCATCACCAAGAGAACCAGCTGCACCCATCCTCCTCCTCCCGGGGATGTGCACAGCCCCAGGGTGGCCCTTGGCACCACCCCAGCCCGCACAGGAGTCACCAGTGCCTGCTGCGAGCTTGGTGAGATGCTGGCTGTCATCTGTGCCCTGGGAAACTGCCCTTCTCCCAGCTTCCCTCTGGAAGAAGGCAGTTGGAAATGGGCCAAAACAAGGCAATTGCTTCATCTGTTAATGCAGGGCTGTGTTTTAGCCCAAATCAGGTCCTGTGGCTTAGTCCCTGCAGCAGAAGCCCAGATGTGTAGACTGGGACTTATTATACCCAGCTGCAGCCCTTGTAGGGGCGCGTTTAGCCTAAGAGTGGTCTCCAGAAACACACCCAGAGGGTGGCACTTCACCCCAGGAATGGTCTGCAGAAGTACGTGAGGACTAGACACCAGTTTTGAGCATCACATTTGGGTCTGTTGAATCCCAGCCTTAAAACCCTTCCCTGTGTGATTCTGGAGAAGTCACTCAGCAGCCCCAGACCTCGGTTTGTCTCGCGGAGGCTGATATTTCTAACTTTTGAAAGAGAGAAGAATCATTCTTGAATATTAACCACGGTGTAGCAAGGACTCTGATAAAGACGATTACAGAAATAAACCACCAGTTGATAACCACATGCAAAAAAAAAAAAAAATTATTCCCCCAGCATTATCTGTGTGCTCTGCACCAGTACATTTTAAGGCAATCTCAGCTGGAAAGATAAAGACGTAGCCATCCTTACAAACAAGGATATTTCATTCAATAGATAGAAAGCTCTAAAGGGTTCCAGCTTTGCTGAAGCACTGAGAGACTGAGAATTGAGAGAGGTGGGGAGAATTAATTAGACTTCTGATATTATCCTGGTAAATAAAAGTAATAAGCGAAGCTCGGAAAAAGACGACCTGATTCATATTCAAACATTTACAGAATAAACAGCTGCTGATTCTTCTATCTAGCCCAGTCCTTATCCTTTAAGGCTGCAATAAGTGACCTTTTAATCCCAGGCAAAAGACTGCGTGAGCATCTGGAATGGAAAAAAAAAAAACAACACATATTTCCTTCACTATTCCAATTTCCACTCAGTATAAAGTTGTTTGTATCTTTTTTTTTTTTGGTTCCTACACCAATGCATGTTTGATGATGAGATTTTGTGCTCCTGAATGCTTTTGCAGCCTTTTGTTTTTACTAATCTAAATAAAGACATGCCTGACCTCCCTACATCGAGCAGGAGTACCGCAGTCCTTCAGCTTGCTTATATTTTCATTGTACTGGCCACGCTCTTAAAGCACTTAGAGCAATAATTTCTTGGCATGATGGACAGACTCAGCATAACCCGATCCTGCAATGCACCGAATAAACACTTTAGCATTTAGTACATGGACACTAATGTGCTGGGAAGTAATTGCTTAGAGGTTCCCAGCTTCAATATAATAATGCAGGGATTGCATTTATACACCACAGGAAAAAAATTGTTATTGGCCAAACTTCCTCTCTCCCATTTTGATTAGCGCAGTAGGAGAGAGATGAAGGTAAACACGAGGTGATCCTGGGTTACCGGATCCTTTGAGCACCGAGGGTTGGATTCAGATGCAGCGATGCTTAAGAAGTGGAGAAATTCCACTGGCTTCAGCCCGTTTACTCTGATTTTACACCAGCGTTCCTGGCAGAAGTGCCTGACTGTTAATATCCTCCTTCACAACAGTGATGCTGAAGTGAGTGAGAGATTAAAAAGCCCATGCTAGCTTGGCAAAAAAAAAAAAAAAGGAAAAGTATCTTCTACAGTAAGTAAATGCATAAACATGCAGGCAGCAATTCCCCGGGTGAGCTGAGCTTAAAAAAAGCTCAGTGGAGTTAGCAGAAGTAGAATGAACTGTGTAGAACCACCAAAGTTTTGCATTTCCACTTATGCGAATAATTACTCCAGCCCTCATCAACATTTCTCTGCTTAAATAGCATTTGTAAATTAAAGGTGCCTAAACTTTAAATGGAAACTAATTTAGGTATTTTGTTTATTATTAAAAACTTTTTCCCTGGACACTTTGGGCTCATAAATGATTATGAAACAGTTCTGCTACTTTTTTTTTTTTTCCTTCGCCTTGCCCCCTTCCTGAGCACTGCAAATGACTCCTTAATGGCATGCAGAGCGTGGTTACCTCTAGGATACAGAAATGCTGTTTGAAAACAATTTATTTTTTAAATATTTGATATTAAA
>VZTO01014089.1:7848-79583 GCA_013400615.1 Syrrhaptes paradoxus
AGGATGCACTCTACTCCCTCATCCAAGTCGTTGATGAATATATTAAACAGCACAGGTCCCAATACCGAACCCTGGGGGACTCCACTAGATACAGGCCTCCAACTAGACTCCATCCCATTCACTACAACTCTCTGGCTTCTTTTCTCCAGCCAGTTCACAATCCATCTAACCACCCGATCATCCAGATCGCACTTCATAGTTTCATAGAACTGTTTCTGCCATTCTCTGGTACATAACCATGTAACGGTCTTAAAGGGACCTTCTGTAAGTATAAGTATTCACCCATAACAAAGTTAGTGATAACAATAAGAATTAGTTCTTATTCACAACTTTTTATCAGCAGAGCTCAGTATTCTACAAGGGATATCATTGTATGAAAAAGGCGTATGTATTACACAATAATGTGATTGGACTATTTGCATTTTGTGGGATTTCACCATTTTCTTCAGAAGGATGTTCTATTGCTTAATACATCTTCTAATTATAAAGTGTCTTACTATTTAATCAAAACTTTCTCTGCTGAAATTTCAACTAATTATTTATCATTTTGTCACTTTTCGTTAATGAGAACAATTCTGTTCTGTTCTTCTACACACTGCTAGCAAGAAAGCTGTAACATTTCTAAGCTGTGGAAAACACCTGAAGCACCTTTAATTGAAGACCTACAGAAATTATCACAACAATTAATTACTGAATTCTCCACAACTCAATTGCACTTCCCATCAAGGGATCTCTGAGTGCCTTCAAAATGTTAGCATGCTTAATGTGAATAACCTGATATGCCACTGATTACTGTCAGCCTCATCCTGTGAAGGAAGATGGGTACCATGTCTGCTGATAGTCCTCTTTCCTTACCACAAGACCTTCCTAGTTACATGTGCAGCATTATCGCTTACTAAACAGAGAATTTTAAGGACACAACAAGCATATATTATTTCTTTAAAATATAAAGCCAAGGTAAAACACTGAACATATCCCACTGGATTAGACAGATGTATGTTGAAACAGGTACATCCTTTGTACATTTATTTCCATGGCCTCAGGTGTGCTCATATAAGAGGTCAGGTGCAAAGAAAGATTAAAAAAGGGAGAGCCTAAAGAGACCAAATTTTTTTTCCTGTGCTCCTACAAAAGCTCTGATTCCTTCTTTCCTTGCCCATACGTATTTCAGAATGGGTAAGATGGAAAGGTGGCCCTATATGAAGGGCTCTGGGATTTCTTTAGAGACTCATTCATCTATCTTTCAGGCAGAATTGGACCTTGAAGAGTATGATTTAGCAAATCCCATTAGATGGAAACAAAGGAACTCTTGAAAATATAGTCAGGTCTAAAATTACTAAATCCATCCTCTCTTTTCTCTAGGAAAAAAGCCCAAAACAACCACCAATCTACAGCATCCTTGGAGCAATAGCATGTATTAAAAAGGAGCCAAAGTGAGGATGTCTATCATCTGTCAGTCTTTTTTCCATGTGGTTTTCTATAGTCAACAAGAGCCAACCAGGCTGGTAGAGGAGACTATTTTCAAGTTAAGTTAGGAAATACTATAAAGCTTATAAGAATGGTGCAGTGGGAGGTTCAAACATAAAATGAAACAGTGTCCATCTTTCTCCCCTTCTACGGCATGGTACTACCTGAGCTTTTGCTATTGCCTCCTGGACTCCACTTCTTAGTGGTATTACTAATGGACCCTATGATGGGTGCTTGAGAGCTGTTTAACTGGTTTTCCTCTGTAGAAGGAGAATCTGACCATAGGATAACTAGAAGCACTTAAATTAACTCCTGTCAGTTCTTCCAGTTTCACATCCTCCATATTTCAATCAAACACGACATCAGCACAGAATTATACCACCAAGAAATGCACTTAAGTCACACTATCACACAATTTACTTGACGCTAAGCCTAAATTTCTGCTGTTTCACTTACAAAACAGACAATCTTATATTTTGTTAATTATCAGGAGATGTAGCTGGCAGTCATTGGCTATTTTCTATACTAACTATTCTGTCCATTTCCTTTAATTTTCCGAATTCAGTCTTCTAAATTTTGCCAAGCGTAATACCTTATAAAAGCACACTAGTGAAATGCCTCATTAGCTGCTTTCTTTTGGTACTTCTGTCTTGGCAATGCCACTTTGAATTCAAAGTACAGAAATGGTAGTACACTGACAATTGTGAAGGACTTTGAAATGCTCTGCATGAAGGGTGCTCTAAAAATTCAGCACTGAAACTGCAACCTTTACTTGTGACCATTAACTGTTATGTTAACAGCGCTTGACCAGAAAATGACATAAGCTGTTTGTTTTTCCACTGCATTTAAGTATTTTTAGATTAGTTTAAAATACACACATTAAAAAAACACATGATCATAACTCGGGAATACAGTTTTAGCTGACTAAACCTTACAATTGTGGTTTAGAATAACCAAAATTATGTAAGTTTCTAAAAAAAGAACATCACTTCTGGTTTACAAAAACTTGCAAAACATGGATGGTTTTAACCTCTATTTTATTCCAGTCTTTTCAATGTGCTGTAACAAACTTGAAATTAGAAGTGTTGTGAAGATGCACATTGATTTAGGTATGTGCCTCTTAATGTAGATTAAATTGAACAAATAGATAAGGAAATATCTTTCCCATTTCTAAATCACTGAGATACAAAAAATATTAATTGTTAGATTTGATTTGATGTTATTTTCTTTATCTTGAGAGGATTTTCATTACTGAGACAGGAGACTTGGGTTATCAGTTATATTATCACATGGCCTTTTTACAAAATATTGGCTTCAGACAGAACATAACGTAAACCAAAATAATAAATTTTTGTCAACCTGTAATTATGTACTTGCCAAGATTTAAAGAGCAATGCTCAGTTAGAAATAATATCTAGTCTTTCTTGGAATTTGACTGATGATTTCAAGAAACTTAACTGTTGTAGAGATAAGTTACTTTAAGAATAAAAACCATCTCTTACTTGGTCCTCAAAGGAGATTGCCTGGGCAACATCTCTGGGAAATCCATCAATCACTATACCCTCTTCATCAGGGATCTGCATTAATCTCTGCTTTATCTCAGTTATGGTTGTTTCCTTTCACAGAGAAAAGAAAGTATTTATTTACTATTGTAAAGGAGGTTTTCTTGATGGTGCACATTAATACAGCAAGTACAAATCCTTTGAAAGCAAATATTAACACAGGATATGCTGTACCTGAGGAGCCAGTTCTCCAGTAGTAATTATTTTGGCAATTAGACTCCATTTTCTATTGCTGCTTGTGCTGTGGATCTTCTTCCTTAACAATTCACCAACGGATATGTAGTTAAATCCATAACGTTCAGCTATTTTCAAACTCTGTGTTCCTTTACCGCTTCCTGGGCCACCTGTTGTTAATTATAAGCAAAACATTAAATTAACCTCTCATCTAAAGTACCCAATCATGTGTGAAATCTTTGTTATCAGCACCAATTTTCCAGACATTATTAGAGCAGATATTGCAGTTGCAGGGCTTGTTACCAGCCACCAGAAATGGGTCTCATCTACCTGAACACAAAGGTAACGGTTTGTAAAATTAAGTATATAAAAAAAACCCAACAAATCTACTTGTGAATTAAAAATAAACATGCTCTTTTAGGCTTGACCTCTTTCTAAAGCTGTTCCTGGGAAGGAATTTTTCTACATTTGTAGTAGAGGAAGAGATAAATGAACTGGTCCTTTCTTGAACTCTGAATCTAACAATAGAGCAAGATAGTCTGAAATACATTCATCTCAGAAAGAATCACACTTGGTTAAATAAACTAATGACATTAGTGGACTAGTCATGAAATGGAGCTAATAAAATCAGCACCTAAATATGCTTGCACGAGTTCCTGAGGTCTTCTAATTTTAAAGTACAGGAAAATATTAAATAATCAGCTGAGATGTTTCCATAGTGATTTGGTACAAGGACTTTTATTGAACCACGCATACTTCTGGTATCAGTGCTTGAAGCATCTGACAGAGAACCAATTTGTTAGGTTCAGCTTGCTGGACAACTTGAAGAATAAACAGACCCTTCAACATAGGGCAGAATAGATCTGAAAAATCACAAAAAAAGAGCTACATTACACAGCAGGAAATGCTGAAGTGACAGGTCAGCTGGATAGCAGAAGCAAGAATGCATGTAGAAAAAAATCAGACTATGTCTGAACTAAAGGACACATTATGATGTGAGGAACAAGGAAACTGGAATCTAGTATGTAAAAATAGCGAATTGTTTTGATAAAAATAAATGTTTACATATAGAAAAGTGTACACTAGTGAATAACATAACAAAGCAAAACCAAAATAGTTTTTTTAATATTAATTCCCAACACTAACTATATTTTGGGGGATTGTGTGTGAGAACATTGAATTTTATTTCAACAGGCAAAGAACTAATTAAAAATATAATATAGGTTTTCTATGAACATTAAAAAATACAGTAATGCAAAGAAAGTAAATATGAATACAAGTGTCTTGTTAGCAATCGTGTAACTCTTTCCTATTTATCTGTATTGTTCCCATAGCTTTGGGGAAGCATTTATATAATTAATACAGATTTGACTGCACGATAAGCTTTACAATATGTCTTCATATATGGTAACGATACTTTCTGTGTGACCAGGTTCAAACCTGTTCCCTAATATTACATGTCAGAGAGCTTTCAGTGTCACTAGTAGTCACTAGGAACTCTTCCATACCCCTGCTGCTGTGACAGTAACTCTCCACCCAGCCTTTGCAACTCAGACGGGGACCCATCCGAAGAGAATGCACAGGGAAACTTGGGTACTGTTAAGGTGTTCCCACACCCTGCCCACATTTTAGTTATACCTTGGGGAAAAAAAAGGTTTCATAATTATCCAGTTAGTTTAAATAATGCTTAAATCAAGCCAGGTTAAGATAAATGCAAATATAAGGATTTTTCCATAACATCCAACTAGTCAATACAGCTGCAGATGTTCATAAAATACACAAACAAAGAAATTAAAGAAAAACTATGTCTTATTTCTGTACCATAAGGTTACAACTGAAAAATATTTTTCCCTCATTCAGTCCACTTGCTGTTACTCTCCTAAAAAGGCACATGCTTTCTTTTTTTCTTTCAGCAGGTTATGTTAGGTTTTACAGCTATTCTTCCATTTCAGTTCTTCTAGGTGATCTTAACAGGCTTAGTTTTTTCAGCTTAAACTCTTTCTTTCATAGACAGTTTAGCTATCTCCTTCATTAGAATAAAGGATTTTTCCCTTTAGAGGAAATGGGTCTTGTTTAGAGACACAAGCACCTGATACACTAGCAATCATCTCCTCCAGTAAAGTGGCTACAAAGTGATTCTGCTTCGGCACTCCCCGCTCCCTTTCATGGCACACTCAGCCTTCCCCATCACAAATTTCACCAAACCCTACACTGTGTTTCACTCCTGTATCAAAAAATGTATCTGATACAATGTTCAAACAAGGTCATTCCATGTATTTTACAGATTATTGTTAATCTGGAATGATAGTAGATTTGGAGTAACTGCATCCCAGTGAATTGTTTGATGACTGTTGCCACTTCATATGGGGCAGTTTGCCGGGTGAATGAGTAGGATTATCACTTGTTACTGGAATGTCTGCTCACTCTGTGTAAAGATTTCCATAAGTAAACCTCTCTCTAGATATAAAGCCATATATTGCAATATAATAAACATAACATATAAATAATGTATCTTATATATGTGTGTGTTTATATATATGTGTAACATTTATTAGTATGAATTATGGAGCTTTATCTACTGACAATAACCCTAACTACTGGAAAAAAAGGGGTGGTAGGTTGTGACTGTGCTTCAGAGCACAGGGTTTATGAAATACTGGAGCCAATACTGTGCTTAATTCCTGCAAATACAAAACTTCCAAGGAAGGAAATTCAGTTTCTTTCCCTAGAGATTCAAGACAAGTTTGAAACATACTATGTTGCACCCCAGAAACAATAAGGATGCAAAACATACATAGGTAACATCTAGAAAATTAGAAACAGAAAATTTGATAAGGAAAATAATATCCATATTCCAGCAGAGATACAAAAGATGCCAGAAAGACAGAACTGTTACTTGGAAAAAGATTAGTCTCTGTAAAACCATAAAATAGCTGAAAAATAGTTTTTGAAACCAAGTAGATAGACTTTACACTTCTGTTAGAGGGGGCTTTCCTTTGCCTTTAAAGAGAAGTAGAAAAAAAAAAGTGTAGTTCAGCAAGTCTTTCAATATAGATTTGCAAGCAGAAAAAAATCAACTAATAAAATATTTGCTTTAATGTTCATAAACTTCTCATACATTTTGTTTTTCTCAGTCCAAAAATATCCCTTTATAGCAAGCTGGGATTATGCATTTACAATCTAAGGGGAAACATTCAGGTAATGAAATAAGAGAAAAGTGATACAACAAATTACTTCCCACAGCAAATGATTATAATTTATTGAACTATGTATACATTCCTGACTCTCTGATAAATCACACTGACAAACTGTTCACAAGAAAGGAAAATCAAATCACTTTTGTTATTCATTCTTTTAACTTATTCTGAGACTACACATTATTCAAGAAAAGTGTAAGTATTTTACATATTTCTTAGAAGATGTCTAGACTAGGGAACATTTGTTGCATCTAAAATTATGTTTGCTACCTGGTTTCAAGTGAAGATTTGTATGCCCAAACAGTTTGCTAAAGCAGTTCTTTTAATCTAGTTTTGTCAATGGAAGTTCAAAATATCAATTTTCCTTATATTGTTGTAAATTCAAAATAAATTTATGTAATAACAAGTTTTCTGAAAATACATGATTTTCAGAAAATCTGTGGAGTGGATTTAACAAATCAACAGGCCAGACAGCTGCTGACAGGACTATCTTTGATCTATCCTTTAAACTTTGATTATAAAAGGAAAACATTATTTTCTTATTAACTAATATCTATAATTAAGTGCAGTTTAAAAACATACTGAACTATGGGGCTAATGACATCAGGGAATTCATTTTTTAAGGTCTTTGCATTCAGGCTGTATCAATAGTAAAAATGTGTTTGTCAAAACATGTTGGGAAGCACATCTTTAAACACAATCTAGTTTCCTAATGCCTTAGAAACATAATTTTCCAGTGATTCAGATGTGTGCCATCCTGGCTGGTTCCATATGACTTTTCTAAAATCCAGTCACACACTCATTTTGCTGCTTTGTAGCTTTACATTTCAGTAGAAGACTTTTCTGCAAACACAGAAAAAGATCAAAACCCCCAACCACTTTTGTGTGTTCCCTTTTTGCCCTGGAGCTACTTGCTTCATTATAAGGATGACAGATTTCATAAAGCAAAGAAGTTGTAAAAACCTTTATAGAAGTATTAAAAAGATCTTGGGCCAATGCATTATTAAAGAAAAGTTCACCTAATACGCAAAGTAAAAGACAGATCTTTAACTTCTATTCATTTCAGTCCCCAGCTGAATGGGACCCGTACCATCTGAGCTAGGCAGGATGGTTATCACTAGTTAGATATAAATAGCTTTCTTAACTGAAGGTTTTGCTGGCATTTTATACAAACTGAAAAATATGCAACACATTTGCTGTGTATAATATTTGTCTCTTGAAATTAATAGTATACTTTTAAAATTTTCTTTCCTTCAATCACTATATTAGATACTCTTTTATTCTTTTCAGTGTGTGTTTTTATGTGCTTTCTCAATAGAAAAGTGAATTTGGGAGAAATTTTCTTGATACTGTCCAAAATTGGACAATCACTGCTAAGCTACATATAGTATTGTGTTTCTATCAGATTACACTGTAATAGACAGATTCAGAGAAATCCAGATGAAAAATAAACCTGAAATAGCCTTTGCAGAATGTTTACAATGTTCCCTATATAAATGGGGGGAAAAAAAAGCTCTGTAAAATCCATGGTCTATTCACTATATGCTGGCATTCAAAGATTTCACTTCAAATACTGCTGCACTCAGTTCCAGGGGTGAAAGCCAATCTCTCTTTATTTCACCTAGATCAAACCTTCATTCATCGCTCTGCTGCAATAGAGCTACATGGATTTCCACGCATTAAGAGCCTTCTGTGGTCACTGAAAATGAGCCAGTTTTCCTTCTTTATGAAAAGGAAGGCTAGCTAATTAATTAAGATTAAATAAAGGCATGTGTTATTTCTCCATCTAATGCAAGCTTTATAGTTCAGTGATGCATGGAGGGATTTGCATGTTGAGATTTGCAATTCCAAACCAAAAGATTAGAGAAAAATCAAATGCCTAAGCGATTCTTTTGACATACCACAAATATCTAGAAAAATGCCTGGTTTTCTGTTTTCAGTATATGCCAGTATCACATTTCTGAGAACTGTCGGGTGCAGCTCTGGAGCCTAGAGGACATGCTGTTCTTAAAGATCCCACTCAATAATACGGAAAACATTTCTATTCTCTTTTACTATAGAACATACTATTCTCTGTTATGGAAGCAATACCTATCTTTAATATAAATAAGGCTTTATAGACTAAGAATGAGATTCTCCATCACCTGGCACCTGTGCTGTAACTCTTCGAACAGTCCAGAGAATCGGAGAATCAGACCTGGAAGTAAAATTTCGAAAGGCAACTATCCCACATGCCAAGGAAACTAAATCAAAGAACTTAAATTCAGAAACAGAATAAACCATTGATTTAGAATTAAACTTCAGCTATTTTTTAATAAACAACATGCTTTGTCTGAGGCTGGAAAGTACCAGTTGCTTAGAAAGGACACTAAACAACACGCAGGAGAGAACTTTGGGAGAGAGCACAATTACCTAATGCTCACTCGCTCTCTCTGAAGATAGCACAGGATTCATTTGCCAAATAGAGACAGGGATTAATTTATCAACACAATGGACTAGTGACCACACGCACTTGCTCCAGCTGGACACACCAATCAGTTTTCAAGGTTCTAAACAGAGAGGACAACAGCTCCCTATCACCTTTTTGAGCTGGCTTATCCAATATTTTTAAGTATCCTTTTTTGTGAGCAGATTTGAGTACATCTGTGACAGTGTTTTAGTTCAGATCCAGAACACGCTTTGGAAGAGCTTTTGGAAGAACTCTGGTTCACATGGTGGAGCTCTCTTGAAATGCATGAACTGGGTTTGTTTTAGATTAAATCAAACCAACAGATGTGCTCCACAAGCAAACCATGAGCTCTCCAGCTGCTAACAGGCATCCAGTCTACAGAACATGACCAGAGGTGCTCGCTGTAGCCCCTAAAATGCTTACAGTTGGGATGCTATATCCTCAGCACTAACAATTTCACTTTCTGATACACTCTAGTTGGGCTGCATCACTTGCTACAGCAGATGAAAAACTTGTATTTAAATACATACAGGCATTCAGTGTGTTTGCAGTACAAATAAAAAGGCAAAGTAACAAAGATAAAATCTTGTCAGAATGACTCTGCCTTCATACCTATGACAAGGATAATTTTTGGCCGAGGTCTTGCAGGATCAAATACATCATACTCCTCAATCAGCTCAGCAGTTTCAGAGAGGTCGGTGTCACTTTCTATGGAGAACTGCTGGATTGGAGGTAGTCGATCATACCGTCGGTATGGGAAGTTAGAATTATCAGGCATCACTGTAAAATAGTAAGATAAACTGGGAACTGTGGAAATAGACATAAAATTCAGACTCTATTGTGTACACAGATTTAAATAGGAATCATAATGTCTCATAATTTTACAATGTGCTTGCTGTTTCTATATTAAATGTTCCTTGCCTCTATTGAGGTGATTTATTAAATTGGAACCACTAGGAGTCAGTTTGCTTTGGTGTTTCCTTACAAGTACGTCAGCTTTTCTGTGAAAATCTGCCCATAGCACCCAGAGTTCAGCAGTGGCCTCTGAGAAAAAATGCCTTGTATTGTGCAGATAACTGGTACTACTAAGCAGAACTCTTTTGGTGATACACAGTATACACAAAGACAGAGATAGTATTCTTGCTGATTAGTTTAATGAAATACTGGATGGCAAGGAAAAATAACTATGGCAACTGAAAGATGAGCTAATTACTCTTTGTTAACATTACAAATAAAATAATGACAGGTATTGGTATGACATTTGCTTAGATTTTATGAGATGCACCTTTTTCTAAGAGTTTATAATTTACATTGTATTTAGTGAATTAGCATATAGCTCCAATATAAACTAGAAAAACAACCTAGTGTAACCGCATTGGAGTTATTATATACTTCATCCATAAGGACCAACTAAAAATAAAAGCCGAGTGCACTGAGTCAACTTTGCCCCTATCTTTGCAAATGTTTTAGGTCGGATATGAGAAGTCTCTCCACTAATATGTTAAACATTTACACAGCAAACATCCATCATTAGGCTGCAAAATGATCACAATTTCCTCTCCCACATAGCATCCATTACGAGAAGAGAAAAACAAATGCCAAAATACAAGGAAACAGATTTTTTGAGTCCTTTGCCTAAAGAAAATCAGAATGAGGCATGATCTGTTAAACAAGTTAAGTACGAAATAATTCACTACCTCTCACAGTATAAGAAATACAATAAATTTTATACTTAATACATTACCATTCCTGAAAAAAGACCTCCTGGATTGTCCTCCATTGAGTGGAGGCAGGCTCTTCTTTTCTGGGCTGACAAAAGTGTCCCATTTCACTTTTTCTGACCCTCCAAGCTCTTTCACTTTCTGCAAACAGCTTTCCAAATATTCAATTGGATCATCAGGTTTGTAACACATCAATCCATTCAACAGACTCTGCAACATTAGATCAGAAATACACACGATAACGATAGATGTCAGGAAAAACCAAACACTTCTGCTTTGATTTTTACTTTGCACAGAGAAGCCCCATATATTCCTTGTTGTTCAGACTCTCCATTTCAAGCCAATGCAGGAGAGTGAGGCCTGCAAAAATTATATGATTCTGGTTTTCCAGTGTCGCAAAAATGATTCAGAACAGGAAGCTTGTGGCTATGTCTTTATATTTGTCTGCTTGTACTGTAAAAAACCCTGAAAATAGCAAAAAAGTTCCCAACATTTTTCTTTTAACTACCACTGGCAAATATTTGCAGAGCAACAGACAAGCTAGATAGCCCCAAAAGTTACATATTCTGTTTAGCCTGTTAGATCACTAACACGTATCACTAAAACCTATCTTTTCCTTAAAGACCAGTGCACTCACAAGTATCTTATCCGTATTCTTGAGTCAACCCTTAAATAATGAAAAAAATATTTTAAAAAATCATGAGAAATAATCAGTTATCATCTTGATCAGTATTGGAAAAAAACCCAAGCCCAAAGTTCACAGGTGCTTCCAGATTTAATTGACCAGAAACTCCCAGCCATGAGAAAACCCCTGTCTACAGCATTAATTCTGCATCCATCGTACCCATGAGCATTACGGGGAGGGCGGAAGAAGGAATGCCAGGCCCTTCTCTGACGCATGGCAATTGATTTTCCTTGACAAAGTGATACATAGGTCATCATCTCACCTCTCCACAAGACAACTGCATCCAGCCTTCTCTTTACAATAAATGTCTTTCAGGATGATTTCTGTTCCTTCATGCTTTTCCTGGTTTTTGTGTAAATAAACTTGAGGGTCACAGTTGATATAGTAATAAACATAAATAGCTCCAATTCAGGATTTGCTCAGTTACTTGTTATCTACAGTTTATACAATAATTGTTAATTACACATATGTGTTTATTTATAAAATAGGGTATCATTTATATGCATCTATGCCCTTATTATACTACTTAACTGATCCCGGCAACTAGCCATATTTTTTGCAGAAGATATGCATCATTTTTAAAAAATTGCTAGCTCAAGCTTTGAGCCTCTACAGAAAAACAGTTTTACCTGCATCTCTTGTTAAACCATCACATTCTGAACGTGCTAGTGAAACATTAGCATGGTCTATGCCCTGTAATTTTCAAATACACAAAAAAATGTCTAGCTTCAGAACAGAGCAGGGAAAATACAGATGTGTCTGTGTGTGTGTGTGTGTTTCATATAGATGGCAGGATGGACAAAAAACAATCCACATTGCACAGAGGAGTAATTATCAACCACCAGCAGCAGGTAACTTGCAACAAGCGAAACAAAACCTCACTGAACAGTTGTGCATTTTTTTGTTTTTCTCATAGACTGACAAAAATCTGTAGCAAACCTGAAAGATAACCCCCTGAATTCCTGGGCAGAGCGGCCCCGGGGGTCGTTTGCTCTGCGGACACACAAGTTCGCGTCCTCCCCGGGCGGCTGAAGGGGGGCAGCGCGGCTTCCCTCAGCGCTGCGGAGGGGCGCGTCCGCCTGCGCGCCCGCGGAACCTCCCGGCAGGTGGGCAGCTGCCAGCCGCTCCCTCCCGCACCGGCTCCGCGGCCGCCTGCTCCCACCACGGGGCGCTGCCGGCCGGCCCCAGTAGCCGCGGTGGCCCGGCAGTGCCTCCGGCTCATGGGGGGCAGCCCTCCGCGGGGCCTGCGACTGCTCCGTCCTTCAGCCACCTTCAGCCTGCCGCCCGCCGCGGGGTCCCAGCGCAGAGCACCCCCTCCCCACGACGGGACGCTCCCCACCTCCGTCTCGCCTACCTCGAAAAGCTGCGGGATCTCCCTCCGGGCCAGATATTCCTTCGCCTCGCCGGCACTCATGCCGCCAGCCGGGGACGGAGCCGCCGGCGGGTGCGGGTGGGCAGTGCTGAGCCCCGCACGGCACGGCTCGGCACGGCACGGCGTGGCTCGGCGCGGCGCGGCTCGGCGCGGCTCAGCGTGGCGGTGCAATGCGGGAGGCTCGGCGAGGCTGCCACGGGCGGGCGGGCGATCCGGAGCGGGGGGAGGAGGGAGGCAGGCTGCCCGCCTCCCGTGCCCGCTGCACGGAGGGAGCGGGAGCACGTTTTCCCCCGGCGGGGAGGACGAGCGTGCGCAGGCTGCCGGGGAAAGTTTCGGGGGTGCCTGCGGTGAGGCGCCGAGCGGAGGCGGTGAGGGGCTGTGCCTGGCTGTCAGCCGCGGGCGGAGTGCCCCGGGAGTGGTCGGACCCCGACTCCGCGGGAGGCACCGGCCGCTTTTGCCGCCCCCGGGCGCGGCCCGCCCGCTGGCAGCGCTGTGGCAGGGTGCGGGGAAGGGGGTTGGGACGGACTGCGCACGGGGGTAGCGCAGAGGTGGTGGGAGATTGTCGGTACACCGCAGTGTCTGCCCTTGGCATCGTTTTTTGGTGTTTTGAAGAGTGAGACATTTCATATGCTTTGGGCTAGTAAAAGCCCATGAACTGTGATCACTTATGAGTATCCACGGCAGAGGCGTTGGAACTCGGTGATCTTTATGGTCCTTTCCAACCCTAACCGTTCTATGATTCTATGGTCTCTGATTGTGGGGTCCCAGGAAGAGACCTGAAGATAAATCTGGTCCAAGCTCCTGCTCAGAACAAGGGCAGCTCTTGAGGTCAGACCAGGTTTCTCAGGGCTCTACATAGTCTCATCTTGCAAAACCTGCAAGGATGCAGACCGCATAGGCTCTCTGGGAAACCTGTGCTTGGCTGGCCTTGCGGTGAAAAAGGATTTTCTTCTGTTTGGTTGTCTTAATTTGTCCCTTGCCCACCATTGCACCATTCTGAAGAGCCTGGATCCATCTTCATGAGAAACTCCTTACAAGCATTGGAGAGCTGCTATTAATTCCCCTTTAAGCCTGCCACAGGCTGAACAAGCCCAGTTTCCTCAACCTCTCCTCAAGGGCAAGTACTCTGATCCCTGACCATCTTTGTGGCTGTCCACTCATCTTACTCCAGTTTATCAACATCTCTTTTATGGGGGAACCCCAAACGGAATGCATTATTCTGGATGTGCTCTGACGAGTGCTAAGTAGGGGGTAGCTTCTGTGATATTCTGTAGCATACTGGAAGTGAGAGTAGATTATTTCAGCTGCTTAATTGTCCTATATCAAGTCTGATGTTCCAATTAAATTTTAATTTTGTTGATTATCTTTTCTAGCACCATTTCCGTGTAGTTTCACTGATGCACACCCTAACAGAAATAGGTTACATAAGTACAAGCTTATAAACAACAGTAAGCAACTGCTTTCCATACCTCAGTATTTTTCAGACATGGGATAGGTCTTCCTGGAGTCTTTTAAGAAGCTTCTCCCCTTTGTGTGTGATTTGTGGATCAATATCAGTTTGACAAGTTTCTCCCTCTCAGCTGCAGCCACGTTCCTTGTTTTGCTGCTTCAGTAGTTAAGCCGCCCTCTTTTTCCTCTGCCCTGCCTCCAGCTTTTTTATGTAGACATTTTCCTTTCTCGTGTAGAGGCTTCCAGTCCTTGTTCATTCCCCAAACTGCTAAATGCTACCCCAGGGGCAGTCCCATGATCTTATTCTGGCAAATTGGACTGGAAGTTTTTCCAAGTCATCCAGTTACTCCCAGCAGCTTCCACTTGAAGGACAGCCACTAATGTCCCTTCACAGCAGTCCATTGATGGATGGCCTACTCTCCACTTCAGTTGAAGTGTCTCTGGAAAGAAGTTCAGATTAGACAATTTAAGATTCTTTCCAGCTCCATTTTCTATTGATCCAGTGGTGTCCACTTAGGGAACCTGCAGTCATGTCAGTGAGTTGTCACTTCTCATATGTGTAAGGAAGACCCAAGTCTTGGCCGGAGAGTTTAATCAGCATTCATCTGCAGTCTTTCTCATCCTCCCATGAACTCTGGATGTGGCTTTAACCCTGCCTTCTCTTGCTAAGATTTTAATACATCCAAATATAAATTCCTTGAAAAGCATAGTATCTTAATCTTGATTGAGTAAAAAACAGAGTAGGCTCCAATGTCCTGATTAAAATACATGAGATATAATTGCTTTTAAAAGACTTTAAATGAAGCTTGACAAGAGGAAGACTGAATTAAATTAAATAGATATTTTCTTAAAATAAAATATTTCCCAAGGAGGGCTAATGGAAGATGCCATTCTATTTGGGAAGACAGACCTGTGGTTTTGGCATTTTGTGGTTTTAATTTTTTTTTTTTTAGATTATACAAAAAAAATATCTTTATTATCATTGTCTCAGACAATTTTCGTTTATTTAGAATTTGTGGGTAAATTAGTATCTCATCCAATGTCCTGGATGGATAGAGAACAATATTTCCTCTCACATACTATCCGTGGCATCTTCCTCAGAAATGTGAAATGTTTTTCTGTAAAGTCTTGTCTGAGATGTTTGCTTTTTACTGTAGGCTTCCAGGCATTCTGCTCAGTTAGATAATGCTAACAGAAAATAAAAATTCTGACTGTTCTGCCATAAAACTATTATCATTATGCACATCTAAATTATTGTTCAAAAAAAAGAGTGATTTCAAGCTAATCTGATTTTTGTTGCACAAAATCAAATTCTATGTTGCAGAGATTACCACCTCAGAAAAAATACAGCCATTTAGGAAATCTGTCAGACTGAATGTGTGAAATGTATCTGGAAAGGATATTTTTAGATTTAATAATATGGTACCTCCTTCTAGAAGTAATTTGTTATGTATTTGCCTTTGGCAAAATCCCCATATTGAAACAGGGCAACAGGTGAGTGCTTCTCAAAGTCTCTGAAGAACATCGGCAGCAAAGGATTAAGAATATATTAACTAAATACAAAGCTGGTTTATTTGTCATTCCAGGTATGTAGGTAACGTTAAGGCAGATGTTAGAAGGTTAGCTGTTTGTCATTTAACAGTATCTGATCAAGAGTGGGGTGGAAATCAACTGGTCTTACTGCCTTAGAAAACAACACAGGATGCAAAAAAAGTTCACAGAACTAGGAACATGGATTTGAACTCCAGACCACTGCCCATTCCTGAAAGAACAGGCAGCTCTTCGTGGTACTGGGATGAGGCTGAAGGATCACGTTGATTATACTTCTACCACTTCTTACCTCTTCTGGAGGGGAAGAAGCTACAGTACAAAGAATAATATTTTGCTACTAAAATGGTAACAGTTCTGGAAATTCATCTTGAAGACTTCTTATGGATCCTATTCCATTGGGCTGATTCCATTCTTATTCTCGTTGGTCCAGTAAATACATGAAGCTGACCTAATATGAAATTAGTATGGGATCAGCTGGAATATACTGTTCTGGGCCTTCTCTTCTCCTTGGTTAAACCAACTACCTAGTACCCGTAGCTTTTAGTCAAAGCTTAATTAGGTTCTATGTTTTCAAAAATCACTTCAGAATCCTCCAGTATTTTATAGGAGTCCTCTAGTTTTCTGTCTAGTGCCTGTTCAAGCACTACTGGTTGTAATTTTTCACATAAGCCACAGCTCTGCTAGATGTCTTTATTAAGTCAGAACTGATGTCCTTGGATTGATGTGCTTATACAGGCTGGTGCAAGATATGTGGACAGTTTGAATCTGTAGAATCTGTAAGTAAAACAATTACGTGTAGCCTTTTTAATAGAATATGCTGAATTATATGCTTCTGATCCAGAAATAATATGCATTTTAATGTAAATGCAGAACTCATTTGCAGCCCTGTATTGTGCCTAGTGTGGTGTAAATTAATCCAAGATTGCTAAAACAATATTTTCCTTTGAATGAGAAACCTGTTTCTGAACTCTTTTGCTACAGTGTTGTTAACATTTCTTTTAGACATGTTTTCCCTCCCCTTTCTTTTCCATTTTGCTAACCCTTTTTTTCTTTTTACTGATATCTGAACAAGTTACTTATGTGAATTCAATCACTAATTGAAAGGCAGTGAAATTTCTACCTAGAAAAATCTGATTTCTGGATCTAATTTTCACTGAGTCCCAGAACTGCCACTTTATGTAACATTTGTAGACACCAAGATGAATAAAACCTGGGAGAGAAGACAGAAGGTTGTGCCACTTCTGAAGTTTGAAGATGCATATTTCAATCTGCTGAGAAAAAAAAAAAAGCTACGATCAAGTTACTCCTTAACCTTAGTTTTGATAAACTAAATAGCTGAAGCTTTTATTTTCCACTTACAGTGTAATAATTCGTGTGACCCTTCCCTGAACTCTTTCCAATTTATCAACAGGCATCTTCAGCAAAGGCATCACACAGGACACACTGTTCCAGGAGTGGTCACACCAGTGCTGGGTACTGATGTGGTTCAGCCCGACTCCAACGTCCTCACGGTGCTCGTTCCGTAGTTTCCACACCAAGGGACGGAACCTGTGCGCTGGCCTTGGTGCTGCAGCGGGGTCACCTTCAGCTGGTTATCCAGCGGGCTCCCAGCAGCTCTGCTTTCCGCTCGGTTTTCTCACACAGATTCCTCTACTCTAGGGTCAACACCTGCTCTTTATTCTTTGATTTATAACTTCATATATTTGCTTGCAGCCAACTTACCAAAAAAATTACCTTGCTCAGAACCAAAGAGATGTCCCTTTTGTGAGTTACTATTTCCCTAGTCTCTGTTATCTCAGTGGAACCAGTAATTTGCTTTTTTTTTTCTTTTTTTTCTTTTTTTTTTTAAATCAATGAAACTTATACAGCACATGGCCAAAAGACAGTTCCCAAGGGACCAAACCACAAAATCACTTAATATTTCCCATTTGCACATCACTTTTGAGACCAGTCAATTAGTCGTCATATATATATGCATTAATTTTGATTCATCCAGATTTCCTAAACAAAATATCTGCAGCACTAAACAAATGCCTTCAGATCAGCACTTTTTTCTGCATCAGCCAAAACAAACCTTCTTGAACAAGCATCTGTGGATTAATCTGAGAGGATCTATTTTCCAAAAACTGGCATTGACTAGCATTAGTTAAATTCCATATAAACCGTATTCTGGTACGGTCTTATTAGTTCCATTCTTTTACTCAGTTCCATGTTAGATGGACAGGCCTATAATTCCCTATGCCACCCCCCTTTTAAAGTACTGGTCTAATGTATTCCCACAATGCAAATATTGCAAGGGTTCTTAGAGGCCCGAAATGTCCTTTCCAGCTGTTTTAAAACTCTGATTCAACTTACCCAAATATGTAGATTTACTCAGTTGTTTTTAGTGGCTACTGTTTATAAAACTTACATGACTATAGCTGTAATGGAAAATGTTTCATTATCATCCTATGGTATAACTGCATCATCTGATTATTTCTCTATATACAGAACAGAAATATTTAGTGAGGGCTTTTGTTATATCTATGCAAGCATATTCCAATAATATTGTTAGGATCCTTTTCTTTTTTCTTTTCAGAAAAACGTCTCTTTTAAATGCTGTTCCACCTGTCTGACCATTGGGGTTTATGTCATTTTCTTTCCCTTCTCATTTTTTTTACAGTTCTTAAATCTCTCACACATATTTCTTGCAGCTTCTAGTATTTGTTATAGATGTTTTTCTTATTCTTATATATCTTTCTTTTCAAGCCAAATTGCTCTTTAATCAGTGCTGTCTTCTTTTCAGTTATAGGTTGCTAGTGTGTTGGTTGTTTTGTTAGCATTTCTTAAATAATTCCCAATTATGCATATTTTTCTATTTAAGTCCTTATCCTTGATGTGGTTTTTAATAGTTAGATAGTATGAGGATATTGTACAGGCATTATGTAACTTAATAAATTCACAGTTACCACCTCAGGAAGTCCTTAAGCCTCAGCATGATGGAAGGCAGGAGATCCTGTGGTCTTCCTGTGCTTAACTAAGTCCCGATGACAGCTGGTCACTGTTAGTGAGAACACAAACTGGAGGCTTACACAGACTTTCAGTCTGATCCATTACAGCTTCTGGATGCTTTTTGCCTTAATTTTATGTCATTTAAACTGAAAATCCACCCCTGCACACCCCCCCAGTGTCACAGAAATGGCTTTTTGGGAGGATTTTATTTTCCTCAATTGCCATTTTTCAGTTAAATGATTAATAAATGCTACAAATAATTTGATACTGAATTTTCAATGACTTAGAAATCCTGTGCTATTTTTTTCTGATAAAGTCTTAATTTCCTTGCCTTTTTGTCCTAAGGATCCAACCACAGATTTTAAGGTTCTAATCTGTGAATTGTCTCAAAACAGATACTGACAATAAAGCAATTTCAGTTCATCTTGTTTACTCTTTATGAACTAAAGAAATTTGAGTAGCTGTAGAAAAAAAAACAACAAAGAAACACAGCAAAATTCAGTTAATAAAATAATCTTGAACTGAATAATGACTTGTGGGTTGTGGTGAGAACAGGAAGGAATTCAAGTACAGTTATTAGACCTCGTCCTGGGAATGCTACGGAGCATAAGATTGTTAGAAAGTATGAGTCCCTGCTACTTACCATTTGGGGTTTATTTCAGTGGTATAATGGACCAGTTGCCTTACAGCATTATTTCTATAACCTGTTATTCAAGCCTATAGTGAAAATCTTCCCTACTTGAAAATCACCTTAATACAAAGTACATCTCTTGAAAAGATAAGCCTCTTGATTTTTTTTTAATAAAAAGTGAAATGAATTGAAAGTAATACCAGCTTCATATATGGAGGACTTAGAAGAGTCATATCATTATTTCAGGGATTGCTCACACTGAGAAACCTTCAACACTTTTGATACTCACATCTTTACAGTGGCACAACACATTGTGATGTCAAGTCATAGAGAAAAAGGTGCAAGCTAGTTTGATACAAGTTTTTTCTACCTAGAGTTAAGAAGAATTCCTGACTGGGCTTTTTTTCAAGTAGGAAAGGGCCCATAGGACATTTACAAATACAGATTTTTGCTTCACTTTAGTCAAACAAAAGCACTATTCATTTTGGTCAGGCTGTACAGGTATGTCAAAAACAAAATAAAAGTTACAAAAAAAATCTTGGTTTGTGGCATGGCAATCTTTTTTAGAAGTAGGTTTCACAATGGAATAACGTTGCCATGTGCTTTTATTGAGAGTGATAATGGCAATAACTGTAGTGTTCTGGTAGAAAGTAGAGAGTCACCTATTTCCATATCCAGTGTGTATTCAGTATTTGCCACAAAGCAGTAGCTGTCAAAACATCATTCAGGCACTAGTGTTTGTTGTTTAATTGTTAAAAAACTTAGTTTCTTCAGAGCTAAAGCTCTGTTTGTTTTTCATATTTCATAATAAGGTGGGAAATGACCACCCAAACCCTCTTTTCTAAACACAGGGAGGCTGTTACTTGGCACGTATTGGCTCACAATTCTGAATTCTATTGTAAGGAACAAATTTTTTTGTGGGGTAAATTTTAATTTTGATTGAAGTCCTTTTTCAATGATCTAAAGTTTTTGAACTCATCCATTTAACTTTTTGTTCTTGAACCACAATGAACAGAATGCAATATATAAAGATTGAAATATGTACATTACAAAGTAATTAGGCAAAAACCAGAATACAGACCAAGCACAAGATAAAGAAATTACATCTGAAGATACAATGCAATGAGTTGAGAGACAACATGAGCAAAATTGGGAAATGTTTTAACCATGAAAATGTTTTAATGTTAATTCAGAATTCATCCTGATTGTCTGCTGACGTACAAGAACATTGCATGAATTTAGTCACCAACTTCAGTGAATGCTTTATTGACAGTATAACAAATGAGAATTGGATCAAACACCTGTTTTCAGTAGAAGATGACACCCTGCCAGATGGCTTATTAGCAAAGATAACAGAACAGTTGATGAAACTGTCATATGATGGTTGAACTTGAACTCAGATTCAACAAAGCATGGGTTGAAAACTTTTGCCTAAATGGAATAAAAGAGTTTAGCCTGATATTGGATACAGCCTGATACCAAAGAGTTTTTAACATGTGAAATTATTAATAATCATCCACATTTCTTGAATCACTTTTTTTTTTCCTGTCATGCTATCCAATAAACTAAGTAGTTGTTCAGCTGCAGTGCTGAACAGCACCCTTGGCCCTGTCTCATTAATATCTTTTAAGAGATGAGGGAATTGTGTTCTGGAAAGCAAATACACTCTGGCTGGGTGTTGGAGCCATGAAATAAGGCAGGATTCAGGAAAAGCTTGTTAAGGATAGTTGTTTTCAGGAAAACTTCTTACAAAGTTTTGCTCTTATGTGAACTCGTCTCAAGAGGCAGTTTACTACAAAATGGCACAGCTGTACGAGTGACAAACTCTGGAGCTGCAGCTTTCATATTTATTCTTAGATGTTTACAAAAAAAAATTGAAATATTACTTTGACTCTTGTGTATTTGAAAAAGTGATCACTCGCTTCAAATGTTTTTCCCTATATATTCTGGATCTTAGTGGGTTCATGAAGCAAGCCTTGTCAGTATCTTTTATTTCCTTTTATTCAAGTTCTCTTGTAAAACTAGAATCACTAATATATTCCTTGTCCTGGTTTATTAAAAAATTTGAAAGTATGGCTGTCTGAAAGTCTGCAGTCTTAAAAACATCCTTCACAGCTCTCAGACTACACTGGGACAGTACAGAACCAGGATGTTATTAATTTTACCATGTGTTTGAATACTTTGTACCTGATAAATCAGAAATTAATTTATTAGCAGTAATACCAAACAAGTAATTTTTTTTTTTTCTGTAGTGGGTATATTCTGTATAACAAATGGATCAGATTCAGGCATTTTGCTATAGTCTTTACTGCTGCTTTTGTTGCTGGCTTACAGCTGAGTTGGTACTATTTAGAAAAGATTTGAATATTCAAACTTCTCTTAAATTACTTCTTGCTCTACATTATACAGCTAAATCACCTCCACATCAGTTTTGGACAGAATTTTAAAATTACCCTGTAGTATAGCTGACATTTGATTGTTCTGTATAAGTTGATTGACAATTAATAATATTCTACTATGTTTTCCTGACTTTCTGCTGAATGATTTTACTCCCTCAGCCTCTGGCCTGGGGAAAAGAGAATCATGACTTGTAGAGGTAAACTGTATGGCTTTCCTAGCCGACGTCTTTTATGGAAACAGCGTTATGAGCAATTTCTGGGAAAAAGACTGATTCTACTATTCAATATTACTAATACACACAGAGACATACTCCCTTTCCAAAACAAATTTTTCATTTTTGAACCTCTGATGATCTCTGAGAGAGAAAATACATTTGGTTTCTGGAATTCTGAGCAGATAAATAGCCTAATGGATTAATTTCTTTCACAAAAGGATTCGAAAACCAATATGGCAATTTTAGATCATCATAACTAGATATAGAACTACTGAAGGAAATGGAAAAGTTGTTTTGTGCTGTTCTGGTTCCTAGAAGAGGGTATAAGGTAGAAAAAATATGTTCTGCCTCCTTAACTTTAAATATCCTTTTAGAATCTTGTGATAAAAATCCATCCATGGAAGAGAATCTATATTAAAGGTGTTCTCATTACATGATAAATATAACAAGCAAAAAGATTGAAATTGTTTTCTTTATCTTGTGAAAATATGCAGGCAAACAGAATCAGATGAGAGAGTAAAAATTAATATACAGTAGCAACATCTGAAATTTCTGAATAGGGTTTAAAGTCTTCTGGTTTCAAGATGACATGAAATTAACACTGAATACTGTGAAATCTTTCAGTAAGAGATGCTGTACAGACGCAAAGCATTTATTATTTTTATACTTAGCAAAGTCAAATTATTATCATCTTTATTCCAAAGGTAAGTAGCAAGTGAAGTTATGTACCCTTGAATTCATATAATGATTTTGATGCCATTATGCTGAAAAACATAATCTTAGTTTGTTATTTTTAAGGTACTGTTTGTGAAACTTCAATCTGTAATTCTTGCAGTCCACAAATAGAGCATACATTTCTGTACCTGGTAAATATCTATATATATTATTTTCTTGAGATATATATTTAATATGAACATGCAGCTAATAGACCTTAGTAAATAATATGTATTTGACACGCTTAAATGATGAATCTTTTATTAAAAGCTTGGGCTGAATGATTTGAGAGTACCAAAAGGAAGATTTTTCTTCTTTTTTCCCAGTGATTAATCCATTGGCAGAAGGTCATATCCTCCACCCCAGAAAGCTAATAACCTGTTAAAAAATTAAAACAGGATGTCAAAAATGCAGATTTAAGTCACCTTTTTAATCTCTAGAATCCAAGACAGGCATATTTTTCAATTAATCCCTACTCTGTTTTGACTTAGGTTGTGCTATTTGGGTTTTTAGGCCACTGAACTACAGGCAGTCTGGCCATTTCACTGACCCTGATCATACACCTTTGGGCTGGGTCAGGGTGGTGGGGCAAAAGCCTGCCAAAATTACCACACTGAATGGTCTATGAAATTAGGATGCAGAGCAGGCTCTGGGACTTTAAATCTTTAATATATACACACATAATGGATATGCTTTAATAAAGTATTGTTAACAATTTTTTTTCCAAGTGCAAGATTTTTTTTCCCAGCATCTAAATAATGTTACAATGAGAGAAATTTTGTTTAAGGAAATCCTTGATAACTATCACAGAGTTAAAGTGTAGGAAGATAATTTTCACTGGGATAATACTTATGCAAATGCATCCATTAAGGTGCTGATTAGTTGAAACTGATTGACTGATTGGTGTCTTTTCTCCATATAAAAATCAGTCACCTCAAATGAACATGTAAATTCAAATGCCTATCTTAAAATGTAAGAGGTCATTAACTGCAGTAAATGTAGCTTTTACATTTTCATGTGATATATATTTAGCAGCTAAAACAATTAGTTCAGATCATAGAACAGGACAGATACATAAAAACAAAAGGCACATATTCATGTATTGATAATTGCTGTTATCACTGTAACTTTTTCTTAATGGTCTCTTTCAGTTAGAAAAATTTCTTCCAGAAACACTCCTTAAAACAAAGATAAAGAGATGTAACAAGAAAGTGTTTGGATTTTTTTTATTTATGAGAGAGTTGCAGAACAATATAGAAAAACTTCCATAGATTTCATAACTGAACGCATTCTTTTGTGGGCAGTTGTCTTCAGTTTGCACAATATTCTGATCTACTGTCCTAGCTGGGACAGAGTTAACTTTCTTTGAGTGTGAGGCTGTGTTTTGGATTTGTGCTGAGGAGAAGGCTGATCACACACTGATGTTTATAGTTGCTGCCAGGACACTCAAGGACTTTTCAGCTTCTCTGCTGTGCCAGTGTCTGCAGGTGCAGGAGGAGCTGGGAGGGAGCACAGCCACTAGACTAGGATTCGACCTCAGGTTTAGGATTGAGGCCCCAATTGGCCAGTGGTACATTCCACATCATGCATATGATGCCCAGTATAGAGACGAGGCTCTGTCTGGAAGCTCACTCTCTCACTCTGGCTCGGCTCTCTCTCTGGGTTTGACCCTCTTTCAGGATCATCTTGCTCCCTCAGTCTGCTCTCGGTCTCTTGGATGCTGAGGCTTTTCTCTCTTTTCCAGGATTGTGGTTTTGGGATTCTCTGTGCTCTGGAATTGTTATCTGGGAATGGGCTGAGCCTCGGTAATGGGGTGGTGGTAAGTTGCACTGTGTATCACTCATTTGTATATTTGTATATTTATTTGTATACATTACTATTATTGTTATAATTATCATAATTCTTTTCCATTTTATTGTAGTTTAGTTATTAAATTGTTCTTATCTCAACCCTTTTACCCCTTTAATTCTCTCCCCTACCTCCAGGAGGGGGCAGAGTGAGTGAGCAGCTGTGTGGTGTTCGGCTGCCAGCCAGGATCAAACTACATCATCTATTTAGGCCACACAATTTGGCTTTCAAAAAATAAAGTATTTGTGGGATTGCCTAGTCACCAGTTTACTTTCTTGCTGAATGTGCTATTTGGTTTCATCCAGCCTTTCTGCTCAGTAACAGCCCATTTAATTTTTTAGAGTAAAATTCCACCTTGCTCTCAGTGCCAGGACTGTAATGGTGAAAAGGCCTTTTATTGACCTTCTGCACAGAAAGAAATTTCAACAAGACTGCATTTTTATAAATCATAGCAAAATCTGGCACCCAAGCATTATGATTTCAATTTATGAAGTCATTCTAGCATTTCTGCTTGGGAACACCTTCCAGTAAATATGCTCAAAGATATAAGTACCTTAATTTCAAAGAGCACAGAGTTAGAATTTATAGTATGCTGAAGGATACTCCATGCTTAGTTCAGCATGAGTACTTTCCTCCTGATCTGTACCAGCTTTTACAGTACCCTGCTAAATGAAACTAAAGAAGGAACCAAATGCTCTGCTTTACACAGTTTGAGTACTGTGAGAAATTAAGGTTTTCTGATCCACTGCTGCTTTTGTTCTCAGCCTAGCAGCTACTATAAAAAATACAAGTGAGATTTTGTCTGAAAGTTTTTTTGGGCTATTTTGACCTCCTCTACTCCATAACTTTTGGAAAAACAAAAATAATCATGCATATTTACTTTTTTAATAGTTAAATAATTCCTTCTGTTGAGAATATTTTCTTATATTTCTTAACAGCCTGTTTTTGGATTTGTCTTAAATTTTGCTTCTCGAGTGCTATCTGTCACTGATCATCTCTAATAACATCTCAGTACTCATCACACAGTGATGTACATAACCTGGCAATTTACTGGATTCAGTTTTAGTCACTGTTCAAATATTTAATGTTGATTAATGTTATTTGACTTGGTGTATGAGTAACCTTTTTTAAAGTTGACTCAGTACTCACTGTATATCTTATTCCTAACACAATTTTCATAATATGAAATCTATTACTTTTTCAGGTAAAGCTTATGTGCATTCAGCCTTTAATTTTCAAAACTTTTCTGTTTGTTTTCTCATATAGCTGATGAGCAATCCTCAATGGAGTAAAAAAGCCTTTGCTTGTGAATGAAGAAAATCACTTGGAAGACAAACGGATATGTTTAGATTGCAGGCTGTAGAGTAGTCTAAGAATACACATGATAGTTTTAAGCAATAGCTTTAAGTAATGGTTTGGGAGCTAAAATGAGTCCATGAGCAACACAGCCCTTTACTTGAGTTAGTTAACCAGCAGAGCTGAGACCACTTCAGCTCCTTCACTACAGGAGGGACCTTCCTGAGACATTCAGATACTCGGTGTGTTCGGGACACGTGACAGGCTTATCACTGAGATGTCTGAACTAGTACTGGAATGAAAATGACGTCTTCTTAATGATTCTAAGACATGATGTGTTATACCCACTGCTTGGAATCAAGAGTAAAACTATGGTTATAAACTTAGTTTTATTTAGGGAAATTTAATTAAGATTCTTATCTTGTTCCTAATTAAGAAGTCCATGAATTTTCTATTTGAGAAGGAACCCTTTTGAAATATTAATAGCAAATTACAATGGAGAGGGGAATTTTAAAAAGATAAAGGTTTTTTTCTGCTGTATTTTTCACGTTTTGTTATTTTAATACATGAGAACGTTTGACAAAAGTTTTCAGCGTTGTCTTCTATCAAGAAAAATACTGATGCACTGAGACTAAATGTGATGTGCATTAATATTTCATGACTGCCATTATACCTAACACACTACGCAAATAAGTTGCTACTGGTTTTTCATATTTTGTTTTCTCATATTTTACTTATTTTACCAACAGGATAAGCTGTTGGAATGGTTTGTAACCTCATGTCTTCTGAAGATTAAATACTGGATTATTACACAATTCAACATTACGGAAACTCCATGCCTGGTGATATTTGCGTCATTAATGACAGAACACAACTGATGACACTGTACTTGGTTAATTCATCAAGAACAAATGTCAACTGAATTTCATTGTAGGTTTCAAGGTTTTTGCCTGTGTTTTTTTCTGATCTCAAAAGGCACTGTAAAAAATGATGTTTATAATTCCACTGTGTAAATAACAGTAAAAAATAGTCTAGTTTGATTCCAAGGTATAGGTAAGTAACTTGATCCTATCAATGAACAGAAGTGTATGTTCTACTGTGTTTAACCTGTGTTCAAAAAGAAACTCTTGATAAGCAGTTCAGCACAATTGTTTCACCAATACTAGAAGCAAAACTTCTTTCAAGTTATTTTCCTTTGGAAGTTCTGTATCTATTACTCTCACCATATTCTTTTTGCATTTTTTAAATCAGTATTACTTTGCTATCATAAATCTTTTTAAAGTACAAAAATTCTGTAGTCAAACCAGCCTTCCACTAACAGAAATGGAGAAAACCTCAAACGAATAAGATCTGCCATTAGTTTGATTACTGTTTTTTCATTCAGGTTCCAGATTTGAAGATAGGCATTTTATCAGCTCAGATACCAAACCATAGTAGACTTGTTTAGTCAGTACAAAACACTCAAGCAATATACGGATGGGAGTTTTTTGATTTTTTTTTAATGCATTGTATTGACAGTCAAAATGAAGAAAGTAATAAGTTGCTTTTTTTTAGTGAGATAATACAGTTGAGCTATTATTGATGATTCCTTAAGGATCAGTCTGGTTGACTTCATTGCAAGAGTTGCTTTTCATTTTTCTTTTTGAAGCATAATAAATACAGCCAAAGACATATTTCTTTATCTTCTACGGTAGAAAATTATCAGGCAGTATGTGCAATTCTGATAAAAACAGGAAAAGAAACACAGAGCAAGGATCAAAAGTATAGAAGAAGGAAGAGATAGACTATGATACATATAGGTTATATAATCAAGGTTAATAACAAAATTAAAGATAATTGGTATTTTTGGTATAGAAAAAAACCTTTGTGGTCAAAATTTGTCAGATAAACTCTAGTAGACACAAATCCCTGTTTAACAGTTTGTGGGGTTACACTTGGGATTGCTGCACCTCCTCAGGGGAAGGTTAGGTTTGATGCTCTGTGCTGAACAGGGGCAAGTTGGCAGATGGCTCTTAGAGGGCGATTTCCAGAGGGTATAGATTAGGGAATTAGGGCCTGACCAACCTCCTGGAGGAGGAAAGAATCTGGAAGACCATCAAGAAGTGCACCTGTATGAATACCAGCTGCAGTTACAGCAGCTTTTTAAACAGTTGTTTTAATCACAAATAATTTTGGGATACACATTTTGTGTCTGTTCTAATTATTCAGCATGAGGTACAAGAATCATGGTGGCAAAGGTCAGGCTAAAGAGACTCAGAGCATGAAAACTACTATGATTAGTGTAAAAAATAAGCAGAATGAAGAAACAGAAGCAAACAGCATAGAGCCTAATTTCTAGAGAGAAAAATCCTGTACAGGCATAGAAGCAAACACCAAGTGCATACCGAGAGCTGCCTAAGGGAATAAAGATGAAAAAAATGAAGGCAAAGTTTTTGGTACTATCTTACTGGAGGAAAAAAAGTGATACCACCTCCAGGAATGATGCCTGAAGCACTGGCACACTCATGCATGTGTGATGAATACTGAAGCACATGAAAGACTGAGACTGTAAAGAAATAAAAGGCAGAAGTAGAAGAATAAATAGATCCATTATGAAATACACTCGCAGGCTAAGGGAATCCAGAAGTCAAACCAGAGACAGATCTAAAAATGTAAACTATGCACTGTATTACGCAGAATACAAATCAGAGGGAATAATGGCCATTCTTTTGGACTATTCCAATGAGCTTGTGAAACTGATGTTGCCCTAACTCAGTGCTGTCTCTGCCCTGGAATGGACAGGCAGCAACATGACCTGAACATCTAAGATCAACGAGTAGCACCTGCCCTGTGACTGTAGTTGATCCAAACATTGGCAGCATGTGACACAAGACTGACGAGTTTGCAGCTATGCTTTTATATCAATAACCAGCTAAACCTTGAGAATTATCAGAGACCTAAGTGGAAGCATTTGAAAGGGCAAGTAAAAAGCTTAAGCTTAGTCCTAGTCTTAGATTCATTTAGTTTCCTGGAGCAAGAAGATAAACAGTGCAGCCTACAAGCAGGTGCCAAGGGACACTGACACCCACAGCACTTCTCAGTAGGTTCATAAAAGGCTCATGCAGGAGACGTGTTCAGGCACAACAGGAGCTGGTGGCTATAGTCTTTGGAAGGGAATAAGTTCATTACCTTCAGGCACCAACAGAAAAGGTGATCTAATGACAAGTCATTTTTATTGAGGAAACTAGTGATGGTTTCAAAGAGCAAATGTGATGTTACTGAAATTCCAACATCAATACATGGAAATATACTTCTGCCTGAGACAGTCATTACTGACACCAAGTACAGAGAGCAGGAAATAGCTTCCATGGTTCAGGGCAGGTTCTGAATCTTCACTAATGGAAGGCATCAGGCAATTGAACAAAGGTGTTGACAGGATGAGTTAGAGAAATAAAAGAACCATACCAAGTGGTTCAATAAATTGAAATAAAAATCTGATGATTCATCATCTCTGAATGATGTACGAGCCAAAGGCAAGGCTATAGCAAGGCATCCTAACAGAAAGATCTGCTCTCACACTCCCTCTCCTCCCCAGCACAGGTGGCCCCTCTCCCCAGGGCAGCTTTGCCCTGCAGCCCCCAGGTCAGCATGCCCCTTGCCCTGCCCTTGCCTAACTTCCGCAAAGCCCAGTGACTCGAGCTATTTTTGGTAGAAGGCTGAGAGAAATGACTCGTTACACCCCCAGGAGCCTCCCAAGCCAAAAACGAGATGCGAGGCCCCAGTGTTTTCTGCCCCCAGCCGGGGCTGTCCCACGGGTCAGGGCAGGGCCGCGCTACACTTCACGACAGAGCCTCGACGAACACCTGTGCGCAAGGCACTGTTGAGATCTGCTGCCACTGCTGCCTCAGCGCTGTACAATCCGAATTTAAGGCGAGCTCTCCAAGGGCTGGCAAGGCCGGAGGGGCTCTGACATGTGACTAAGCGCCTGGCGTGGCCCGGAGCAGCGGCACGACTCCCCCTAAACCGCGTTCACCCCGCCGCCTGCGGAGAACGACAGGCCACAGGCACTGCTTAAGTACCGCACGCGGCCGCACCGCGCGTGCGCACAGGCCGCTTCCGGCAGCCGCGGAGGCCGGAGTCTTGCGGAGGAGGCGGGGTAAGATGGCGGCCCCAGCGGCTGCCGGCTGCTGGGTTCGCGCTATCGCAGCCCTGCTCCTGGGCTGCTGCGGCGCGGCGCTCACCAGCAGCGTCCAGGTACGAAGGCTGGTGGGAGCGGCCGGCGGGGAGAGAGGACAAGCGGCGCTAGGTTGCGCCGCAGGCTCTGTGCTGCTGGATCCCCCCCATCTCCTTCCCTCCGCAGGTAGAGCCCGCGCCTGCCGCCCCTGGGCTGCCCCGAGGTGCTCCTGGCGCTCTCGCAGGGACTGCGTTGGCTTCCGCGGGCGCAGCCTGGGAGCGGCTCTCCCGGGCAGAGGAGGTGCCGGTGCTCGGCGCCGCGCTGCCTTCCCGGGCGGGCGGGCCCGGCTCCCGCCCCGCCTCGCTCTGCCCCCGTGGGCGTTCCGCGCGGGGCCGCGGGCAGTGCCCACCCGGGCGCGGGGATGGAGTGTTTTATAAGCTGAGATGCAGTACGGCCCGAAACAGCGGGGGCCTCGCGTTGTTCTCTGTCTCTTCATGCGTTTGAAGAGAAGGGTTCTGAAAGGCTCTTTGGCTCAGAGTTGCTCTCTGGCTGCGCGATGTAACTCTCTGTAGCCGGTGTGTCGTTCCTCCCCCGGACGCTCGCTGGCTCAGCTGCGTGTGGACGGGGTTTGTTCGGTTCCGCAGCAGGGCGGGGCGCTGGGCGCTGCCCGCGCGGTGCCGCTGCCCGGGCTCCCCTGGGCAGCATTGCCCCGGGCCCCCTCGCAGGTGTGGGGAGTTTCACACCCGGGGGATAATGTTTTTTTTCAGGTGGGAGTAATTTCACATTTCAGTAATTATGCTTTTTGTGCAGCGCCCGCGCTACATCGGGAGTGTTGTTTGCACTTGAATTCTGCTTTATTAACAAACTGTCATACTTGAAATTAATTACAAATGGGACAAAACAATAGCCAATATAAATATTTTTAGAGTCGTTGGATTACTAATCACACTGCAAATTGTTTGCTGCTTGAAGCACAGTATGCTTTACGTGTACTTAAGCAGACACTTTTTCTGTTGCCGTGTGTTTTGTGTGAGACCACAGGCATCAGCCCCGTACCCCTGGGAGAGTTAACAGAGCCTGGTTAAGAATCAGCAAGTCTACAATCTTGTCCTGTGACAGACTTGTTCCCTTACCTCTGGGAAATCTTACCCCTTTCTGTGTCCTGATTTATGTTGGCTGTTAAAGAAAAAGGGCCCTCTCCTCTGCAAAGCGTGGTGGGGACTATGGATAACACTGGTTATAGAGAAGCTTGTTGTCATAGCTCCTGATTTTGGAAGATAAATGTAACCATCTTGGATTTAAAATGGGTTAAAGTTGCAGATTCACTAACCTGCTTTGAGAAGATGTGAGAAACAATGAAAACGGAAATTAATCCAAGCCTCCCTTCTCGTTAAGGAAGAACTTGTAGGTCAATAAATAATTTTATTTTGTTCTTATGAGTGTCCTTTGAGATAGACATGTGTGGGCTTCTTGTTTTAACTAAGCTGAAAGTGACTAATAGCTCTTTCTCCTTTGTTAATTAGCGAGTTTCAAGGAAAGATTTGGAGTAATTAGCTTGCGTGAAATGTGCAAAGTGGAATAAGAAAAACTACCTGGTTTGAAGTTTTTGTAAGGTTTGTTCAGTGTTAAATTCTGCTAAACATATGCATTGAATGCTGTTTCGTGGAAATAACAAAAATATGAGCAGTGATTTATTTCTTGTTGCTGAAAACAATCTAATATTTTCTCCATCTTTCAGGATCACGCAGAACAGTTCTTTAGAAGTGGACATACAAACAACTGGGCAGTTTTGGTAGGTGTGGTCCAGGTTGTTTTCTTCCAATAAAGTTGACAGTTTTTAATCGGAAGCCACAGTCACTCAATAATTCTGTTCATTTTAAATAAATGGAAAGATGAAGACCTGGAAATGAATAAATTTGAAATTGTGCCTTCAAATTAATTACACTATAATAAAATTATACTTTCAGTATGATTGCATTTTCAAGCAGTCAGAACATCTACCTACATGGCAGGATTCATAAAACAAAAGTTCTTACAGCATTAAATCAGTTAAACTGCCATACTGCATATTGAACAAAGGTATAATTCTGATACTGGAGAAGTGTATCTCTTTAACCAGAAAGGTACAATTAATTTCTGGTTTTTGTTCTTACTCAATCTCTTAACTTGTTATATAAGGCTTAGAATAAAATAAATTCAGGCAACGTAATGTTTAGATCAACTGTTCTTGTCCTAGTGTTTTTTTTTTTTCTGTACTATGAATCTTTTATTAGCTTTGAATCATGCTACACAATTGGTTCTTAATCACAATTCAGGTCTTAATGAGTAATTTGTTTCAGAACACTGTTATAATTACTCAGTAGCAGCTGTTTGTTTTCCAGCTACTAAGCAGACCAATATAAAAGGAAAATTAACAGTAATTAATTGAATTAGAATGAATAATTTCTATATTCTACAATGTACAAACTTGAAACTATTAAAATGTCAAATACTGCTTTAATACTATTAACAAATAGGTGCTTTTATTAGTACCCATAATAACACACAAAGAACGTAGAAAATTAGGTCCAAGGAGCTCTACTTTCTGTCCTCAACAGATTTTTCTGCTTGTTATATTTTTTCAGTAGTTCACGATTAAGCTTTGTGACAATTGCTGCTAATTTTTTAAGCAGTAAAATAGAGAAAGTTTTACTGCTAACAGGCACTTCAAGCCTGGGATCATACCGCAATCTCACCGCATCCGTTGTTTGAATTAATATGCTACAGTGTGGATAGCTGTATTTAAAGCATAGACACATTTTCCACTGTGTTGTAAGGGAGGTAGTGGAGGAAAGGGGCAGATGGTAATGTCTTGAAATGTCACAGGTGGATTGGCCACAGTTAGTTTTCAGACCTTTAAGTCTTGCTGAAAGGCAAATGTTCACACGTACTGATTCCCGTGGGCTTTTTTGAAATTCCTGACTGACGGAATGATCAAGACACAAGGGGATCCTTTCAGGCTGAATTTTTATTATTATTTAAGCTACTACTCATTTCTTTTTATGAAAAGGCTAGAGAAAAAGATGGTACATAGTGTAACTTAAAAATGTTTCCATTTAAATTAGGGTTGTACATTTAAAGCTGAAAAAAAAAAGCTGAAAAATTAAAAAACCAAACTAATGCTTGTTCCTGCTTCTCTGTTTTTGTGGTTTAAAATTCTCCTCTTCTAAAATGCTTTTTCCTTTGTCTGTTTGAAAGACTTGTAAAAAGGAAGGAAAATTGTCTCCAAAGGAGAATTGCTGTCCTTGGCATAGAACAAATGAAAAGTAGTGAGCTGAAGTTGAACCCAAGGACAGTGATGGGGCTAGTAAGGAACTACATCAGGACTCTGTAGTTTGAAATCTCATTGCTTTGAGGTTTTTGGGGATAGATTAAATATCCGACGTGGGGAATAGTTTAAGTACAGGAATGGCTAATCCCCATCCTTCGGCTGTTAAAACAGTAGAACCTGAGCTCTTTTGAGATTTTAGGGAATTTGTATTCAGATTTTGCTTAGAGCTTGCTTAACTCTTACTTTATTATATTTGACTCCTTATATGCGAATGTCCTCAGTGTATTTTCCCCTGTGTGTGGCTTCTGCATGAATTTACTTATGCCTTTGTGCGAGGATGCTCCCAGAATGGGTTTACTATTAAGATGAAAACCTTCCTTTGATTTTTCTTACATTTGATATGGAGAAAGCAAATGAAAAAATTTAGCTTATCCACTTACTGTTGCTGAATTATTCCCTGAAGTGCCACTTTCTATACTTAGTTGGGTTTTATGACAATTTTTTCGTGAGTCAGTATGTTAAGAACATTTTTATTTTTTTAACTTTTACTTTCAGCATTTGATGCTTTGGTACAACAAAGATTTATATGGCTTATATCACAAGTTTCTTGGTGTTGCTGTGTTCTTTCCGATTTGTTACTAGTTTGTTGATATACCTGTAATCATGGTCTTCTGATGCAATGTGCCAAGCCAATTTGTACCTTGTACACTATTTAATATGCTCTTTTTTTTTTTTCCACTAAAAATTCAAGGTGTGTACATCTCGATTCTGGTTTAATTATCGTCATGTGGCAAATACTCTTTCGGTATACAGAAGTGTCAAGAGACTGGGCATTCCTGATAGGTGAGGGCATCTTGGTGAATACAATTAATTGTAAATGTGCTGTTAAAATTGCCTTGCTGTCTGAAGCAGAATAAGAGTATATTTCTCATCCCAGTTTAACTGCATAAAAGTAAAAATGAAGGATATGATCACATCCACGTATTGAAAAGTGCATCAATATAGTTCAAACAGAAAAGCAACAAGTTACCTAATAAAACTTCCAGTTGTAATGGGCTAATTAGATCAAAACATGAGGCACTGGGCACTCATGTACCACTTAGTAAATTGGTGAAGGCATAATGTGGAAATTGATAAATGTTTTCAGCAATGGCAATAGTACTCTGACATATGACTTTTGCTGTTCTTCAATTTCCTTTCTGTGTGGAGATGTTAGCAACCCAAAGTGTACTAAAATGTGAGACTTCCCCATCTGCATCTACACTGAGAGTCTCTAAGGGGCCTGAACAAAGCCGCTGCTTCATATTGAAAGTAGCCTTGAAAAATCCGTTTTGCATGATATTTTTGGAGAAACCAGAAGTTTTGTCCATCAAACTGACCCTCTCTAGAAATAGCACAATGGTTAAAAGAGTATCCCTTCTTTGGCAACAGGATTAGGAAGGTGAACAAACTGTTCTGAAGTGTCTTTTAGTTGTGTACCTACTGAAAGTTCTGGGGGTATTAGCACAGTTCTATCCAGCTGTTTTGCCATGTAATTTACTTGTACCGGAACTGTGGAAGTGAGTTTTAGGCACCAACATCCTTTGAATAAGAGGCTATGTGTATCCAGGGGCTCCTAGCCTGGTGGTCCTGGTTTTTATTGTTAGTTTAGAGGACTGGTAGTTTCTCCAGCATGTCTGCCTGGAGGGGTTTGGCCCACACCATCATTGCAAAATGTGTATTCTGCTGGTTTAAATTGGTATGGATTTTTTTGTCTGAGTCCAAAAGCGTAGTATGTGGCATCCCCACTTAGCTTCCACTCAACTGTGAATGCGGTGGCAGTAGCATCTGGTTTCCTGTCTTTGTTTTTAAAAAGAAGAGAGTGGCTTCTCAAGTTTTTTTGTAAGATGGGATGTTAAAACCTAATTTTTGGAAGCATATGGGGGCTATAAATCCAAGAGAATATACTGCCTAAGCACTATGGCCTGAAAGCCACAGACACACAGTATTTTTTCCATGTTTCATTCAGAAGTATTTTTTCCATGTCTCATTCAGAATAGGGATGTACATAATAGGGTCTTCTTTTCTGTATAGACTTTGAAGCATAGATGCCCCAGGCACTTCTTTAGAAATTTTTTCACTAGTTCTACCCTTCCCTGAGAACTTTAATCTTCTCTGCATCCATCCATCTTCACCACTAAGGTCAAAATAGGTGGCAGTTTAGAAATACTGCAAAAACTACAGCATGGCTGGAGTTTTCCGTTGTTCAGTAGCCTGCTCAGTTTCTTATCCATACCCAAGGATCTGGAAATTAATCTCAAAAAGCTGGCAGTGCTTTAGGCGAAGATCAAGAATAAGACATTGGAGAAGATCTAGCGAGAGAGACTATTTTTTCCCCATTTGCAGCAATTTTTACATGGATTTGAGTGGATTTCTCCCTTAGACAAACTTCTTCCTCTGCCTGTTTTTCTTTCTTTGCTTCAAAACTTTGTCCAAAGTATTGAAAAGACAAAAAAACACCCCAAAGTCACATCTTAAAAGAAACATCATGATTCTTGGGGTTGGGGTTTTTTTGGATGAGTTTGCCCACAGCCTCGTGGGTAATACAAGTGTAATACAACAAATGGTTGTACACCTATCTGACTCAGTAAATCTGCAAGGCATCTATTCAACACTTTCTTCCAACTAATTCTCTTTTAATGATATTCTTCTGTAAAAGTAGTTTTTATACTGCTGTGCATGTGTGGAGAAAAAAAATCTTTTTCCTCTTCTGTAGTTGTCCTCCTCTGGCTTCTGTCATTGCAGCTTCATATTTATACCAGCATTTGTTTCCCATTGAAATAATTTGCTTTGATTATTTTTGAGGATTTATGCTTATGTTATTTTGGACAGCATTTTTCTCTCTCTTTTTTTCCTTTTTGTGCAGTGTGGCGTGTATTAGTACTTAATAAAGAATACCTTTACCTTTTAAAGTGCTCACGCAGACATACAGGTGAACGATGATAGGCACAGGAATGGTATTTAAATTGCAGGACACAGTTTAATTTATAACGGTGTGTCTGAGAGTCTGAATTAGCAGCATTCTTTGCAGGACACAGCTTTCCTTTTGTAAGCATTGTTTGGGAGAACACAAAGATCATAGTCTGGGAGAAACTATATCCAAGACAGGATGATCCAAGGAGAGGACTGACCTCACCTTGTTCCAGATATCTCTGGCATGGTCTTCCTACTGCTAACAGTCTCCAGTGACTACTTGTTATTTCATACTTTGACCCAAACCTGACCCTGCCAGGTGAAATACAGATTTTTGGCTGCATGTAATTTGGAACAGCTTTATAATGTGCTGGTTTTCTTTTTCTTGGTACTATGAAATGCAGACAAAATATATGGTGTCAGCCCAATTTTCCTCAGGAAAATTCCATTAACACAGATAATCATACAGTAGTGTATGAGATGTAGTAAAATTATTTGAGAAATATTCAGGAGTACCTCAAATTTAATTAAAAATTGTCATAATTTTTTAAATTGATCTGTCTGAGAGGGTGCAAACAGGCTGGGATTTCTTCCATGGAGCTGCATGAAATGATTTAGTGCCTTGTAAAAAATCTCCAGCTTTTTTATAGAGTTCTACCAGCCTAAACCCTGGTAAGTCTGTATCGTAAAGTTGCTGATGTCAACTACTCTTGTGCTCATCTTTGGCCTAATTTAATCCTCTAGATAAATAACAGCTAGCTGCATTTCCATGTGTGCTATCTTCGTAATAGTGAGAGGATGGACATAATAGGGTATAACTAAGAAAAGTTTCACTTACAATTCCAGGAATCTTCTTAATGTTATAAGCTATTGTTGTAATCACGGGACAGTGTTGTTGTAAGTTGTTTGGCTGTTATGTGAAAGTAGAAGTGCTGAAATGTTTTTGTCTTATTTTCCATAGTCACATTGTCCTGATGCTAGCAGATGATATGGCATGCAATCCCAGAAATCCCAAACCAGCTACTGTGTTTAGCCATAAAAACATGGAGCTAAATGTCTATGGAGATGATGTGGAAGTGGATTACAGAAGCTATGAGGTGACTGCACTTTAATTAAATCGTTGGTTCTTTGTTTTTAGCATTGGTTACTATTCACACTACTGGTTTTGGTCTGGGCTTTTGTTACGAACTGATAGTTTTAAAACACACACCCCTCTCCCCTTTGATGTTCTGTTTTATATTTTAAAGTTATTGTATTAGAAACATTTTGTGTATTGGCCATTTTAAATAATGGAAACTCCCCTGTAACTCCTTGTATGTGTTAGGAATACACAAATATTACTGAACTTCCTCTTCTTTGGAAGTGGGTAGTCAGTGTCTCATCTTGCAAACGCTTGCCACCACTGTGCAACTTCTGGCATGTAACCTAAATGTTTATTAGGGATACCTACTTACATTTCTAATATTAAGCATATGCTTTTATCAAAATAAAACAAAAGCCATAATCTAGTAGTTACTACGAAGTAATTACTATAAGAAATCTGTGTTCTGTCACTTTTTCATTTTTGTATAATTACTTCAAACAGACAGTTGATCATAAATTGGACATATGAGTTGCATGGTTTAATAGTGCCATGTCATAATTACTAAAGGTTTATAGGACCATATTGAGGTGTATAGTGGATGTTTTATTTCTCTGAAACTTTGTATAAAAAAGTGAAGACCTAACACTAAAATAGAGATATGCTCTTTCTATCATGTTTTTTTTCCTGAGTATGGATTTCTTGCTAGTGTTTGAGCTGTGTATATCTGCATGAAGAGGAAGTGGTGTTTTATAGGGTGTTTTACAGTTGCCAGATGGGTCTTACCTGATCACTCAAGGACTTATGTAACCAAAATTGATCTTGTTTTCCCTTTCCTGAGTTGCAGAGGGAATTTAAACTTTTATTTTTCCATGGTAACACACACTGATGTTGGAACATTTTGTGAATACATGAGCAGCTTTGGCAGAATAAAGCTACACACTGACAGGTTTTCAGATCAAACAAAGTGTATTTAGAAATTATAATTATAGTAGACTTATTGGATATAATAAAGCAACAGGCTGGTGTTAATGAGCTAAAGTAAAAGGTACAATAGGACTGTGGACCTGCAGTAAAACCTTAAACAGAAAATGTCTGCTCATGCAGTTTATACCATGCTATGTCACATCTGGTTAGGTACACTGCGTATTTTGGTGTTCTGTTATTTAATTTATGTAACCCAGCCTAGAGTTGGTAATCAATATTTTTCTCTTTACAAAATTACTTTATGCTTCTGTTCATAGGTTACTGTTGAAAATTTTTTGCGTGTATTAACAGGAAGAATCCCACCAAGCACACCAAGATCTAAACGCCTTCTTTCTGATGACAGAAGCAATATTCTAATATATATGACAGGTAACGACAGGTTTCTGTATACATTTTATTGATGATTGTTTTTCAGTTGGATGGGCCTGTTTGACAGTATGAAACCCCATCAAACACACAAACAAAAGGATCAACAAAATAATTTTTCTTTTATTTTTTTTAGCATGTTATACTGATTAAGAAAATATCTGTAAGGCAGTACTTAGCAAGTATAGTTTCCAGTTTAAATGATGTATATGTACTGGTCTTACTATACTAATATTTTCTTTTGCTGGAGTCTGGAGAAAGAATTGTGTTTGCCTTTTTTTTTAGAAAAATGGTCAATTAGGCTGAAATTTTACTTACATACTTCCTAACTTCTGATTTTTCTGTCAGGCCATGGTGGAAATGGTTTCCTGAAATTTCAGGATTCTGAAGAAATCACAAATGTAGAACTTGCTGATGCCTTTGAACAAATGTGGCAGAAAAGAAGGTAAGAAAAAAGCATTATTTAGAGGCTAAATACTCTATTTCATGAACATGCTTGAAGTCTTGCCAGTAGGCCTTGCTTACCTTCAGTGGTGGTACTATCTGTTATCCATAAAATTTCATTGAAGTTTGCATTCAGAAAGAAGAGTTTTAATTTTTTCATCTTCCTGAAGTTACAGCTGCTTAGAGGTGTTGCTTTGACTACACTGGCACCTTATAATCAATTGGTTTGAACTCTTCTGTCCCTGCAGTTCCTAGCAGCTGTCCTGATAACTAAAAAGCAAAGTATGTTTATGTTGTTTCAGTAAGGAGGCTGTTTTATTTCTTTCAGGTACAATGAATTGTTGTTTATTATTGATACTTGTCAAGGAGCATCCATGTATGAACGATTTTATTCTCCTAATATAATGGCCTTGGCTAGCAGCCAAGTTGGAGAAGATTCTTTATCAGTAAGTAGATTTTTGTGATCCTGAAGACAATTTTCAGAATACCCGAGTTAAAAGCACAGCTCCTATTGACTTTTAACTAAAAATTTCCCTTCTAATTGCTGAGTATGTAAGGTTTTAATTGCAAAGTGTGGCTTTGATAAAACTTGTAAGTGTACTTTTCCTGCTTGTTTTATTGTGTCCTATCCCAAAGAGCCAGGTTAATGATGGATTTCTGTGCTCGCTAGCCCATTTATGCATTGCCTAGGATAGGAAGAGATTTTATGGAAAGACTACTGAGAGATATGTGTGGGGAATATTCAATCTAGGACTTTCTTTCCACCTGCTGTAATTATATCCCAGCTGAATTACAGAAGGAGTGATAGGAGAAACATCCAAGCCAGACCAAAACTAGCAAGTCAGGATTACTTGAAACCCTCACGGTGCTGTAAGATAGGCTGTCTCTCCCAGCCCTATTTTCCAAGTCCTAAGAAGCTTGGGGCAGCCCCCAGATCTGTACTGGACCATTAAAAAGAAGGGGTTCCCTGCTTTCTGGCAAACATGGAGATTACCAGGATATAGTCTAGAAAAAATGAAGATAAACTGTATTCTTCAGCTTGTCAACAATGTTTCTTCACAGCTAGTCGCTTAATTTGGCTAAGAACAACAACAAAAAATTATGCTTATCTTTTCTAACGTGCTGTTACGTTCTGTTCCCTCTCCTAAATACTGAGTTCTCTCCTGCAAATGCCCAATAACTGCTGTGTGTTGTTTTTAAGCATCAGCCTGATCTTGGGATTGGCGTTCATCTTATGGACAGATACACATTTTATGTGCTAGAGTTCTTGGAAGAAATTCATCCAGCCAGTCAGACAAATATGAATGACCTAGTAAGTAGAATACTCAACATGCTAATGACTTTAACAGTTTCGAAACAGATTTGTTTCGTCCATAGTGTTCTCCAAATGCTTTTTGTTCTCCTACTGTTTCTCTAGGAAGCAGCTTTGGTGGGAAGGGTCTTTTTGCCATTGATAAATGTGTAACACTTAAGGATTGTCCTCAGTGTGAAAGTGGTTTGCTGGCTACAGAAAAAATTGACAAAAGTTATCCAGGTTATTTTTTTAATTAATTGAAAAATGAATAAAGTATTAATTAAGTATTTATTTCAATAGAATGAAGTATCTGCATGTGAAAAATTAGAGAGTTTCTAAAATCAGCTTAATGGATAGCAGACACTTTTGCAGATGTGGAAAGGTAGCTATTGATATTGTTTTGCAAAGGTGACTAAACAGTTAAAATTCTAACTGTGCACTCACAAATGTGTGCAGAGAGTCGTTTCTTTATATATCTGCTTAGATTCCAGAGCAAGCTATGTCCAAATCCCTCAGTGTTTGGAGTTAATTATATCTTGGGTAAATATTAATTGTAGCTTTCAGGTATGAGGCAGGAGGGAAAAAATCCTCAACCACATAACTCTAGGACAGTGCCTCTGTAACAGTTACATATATACACTGGTGAGATGACATAAAAAGTAACCATATTTTTATTTATTAACCCTGTATACCTGTTCCAATACTTTTTCTGTTGTAGTAATACATTATGCCTTAGTGCCTTGTAGCTGTAAATCCTGACGTTCTGTGTTGGTGATCTAAGAGCCTCCACTTACAGAACACATTGTCTTTGATTCATTTCTGTGAAAGAGCAGCTGCTCAAGTTTTATGCCACCCTCTGTCTACAGAGGATGGTGTAAGCCTGGCTGCTAGATGTGTAGTAGAATTCACTCTAAACAGCCCACACTTGAGAGATTTCATGTTGATGCAGAATTGATTCAGTGACTAAGATTCAGAATTCTTTTACTACCATGGGAGTGAATTCTGTCCTGTAATTTAGTACTTTCTGATCATGGGATACAGGAAACTTTAAAATAAATCTGCAAGTTAAAGAAGAACATGCACGTTCTTTGTTGATTAAGTGTCTTTTTCTTGCCAGTTCATTCAAACAGCACTTTAGAACCCTTTTCTGTAAACGTGAAAATTAATTAATGTTAAAAAAAAAAGTAATAAGAAATTAACACTGATTTCTACTGTCTAAGACACCACCTGGGAATTTATATAACTGGTCTAGCCAGATAGATATTAATCCTGTTGTTGTGAAAAGTATGGAAAACTTGTTAGCTGGCCAAGTAGTTTATCTTTTGAGCTCATCAGAGAAGATATCTAAACATTCTCCCTTGCGTTTTTGTTCTTGTTTATATGCCAAATATTCAGGAAGAGCCATGGGAAGTTATCCCATACTGGTAAATTCCTTAGATCGTGTAAGTCATCTTATCATACACTGATCTGCTTCTTGTTGCTCTGGGAAGGGAAGAGAATGGATATATATAATGATTTATGATGATCATGTAGTCAGTCATAATATGAACGTATTTCAGCAAACGTGACCTCCTGATTTTGAGTTGGGGCTTTTCAGGCCTTCATCTAAGAGTTCCAAAATGACATATGGTTAGTCTGTGGTAAGGATCTAAACGCATTTATTTGCCAGCAGTTACAGGGGATACTTTGGCACTGGAATGCACTGTTAGTGTTGTGTTGGTTTGAGAATAAAGACCTACTGCTTGTTCAAGTCTGATTTTTTAAAAAAATTAATGCTTTCCAAATTCAGGATAATGTATTAAGTGGCTCACTAATTAGCTTTAAATTTACTAGCTAATGTTTAGTTGTTTGATCTTCTGATATGTCAAATGTCTGCTCTTTTAGAAGCACTGTGTATTTGTTACACTGCTTCTATCCCATCACCTCTTTACTTTTCTGCAGCCACTCTTAAAACAGCTTCTCTTCACATCCACCTAAGATTTGGATGTTGCATTCCTGCAAAGAATGAGACATCTTTTTTCATAATCCACTCCACCTACTCCCCACCTGCTCCATCTGTGTTGCTAAGGGATAGCATAAATCTGCAAATGACTGACATTTGGTTTGATCACAATTCCAAAAAAGTAAAGACTAAATTGAAATGTCACACATCTGAACTTTTAAAATAAGATTCAAATACATTTCTAAATGAGATATCATTTGTCATAAAATAGCTAAAAATGTTGTTAAGAAAAGTCAATATAACAAAGTTCCCATTTTGGGGAATTGTTTAGCTTTATTTGAATAGTATCTTATTTTTAAAAAATTGGAAAAATTGACACATGAACAAATGTGTTTCATAAACTCAAATGGAATAATTGTGAGGTTTTCTGAAATGCATAAACAAGATGTTTATGCCTTTTAATGTTTTTGCTCTTATTTTTCATCTGTGGAGCTTGTACTGAAATGTGGCATTTACCTTTTTTTTTATAGTGATTTGATTTTAGAAGATATATGTAGAGACTATTGATGAATGAGGGACAGGATATGATTGTCCATCTTGGTTTCCAGTTTCAGATCTGTCCAAAAAGTTTGTGCGTTTCGACACCTGGGCACCGAACTGATCTCTTCCAGCGAGACCCGCAAAATGTTCTGATAACAGACTTCTTTGGCAGTGTGAGAAAGGTGGAAATTACAGCAGAGACAATTTCTTTGGACAGTGACTTAGCTGGTTTTGAAAGCAAGTAAGTAGTCTTTAGACCTGTGCCATAGAAACAAAATAGTTGTTTAACTGTCAGGGAAAGAACTCTGATTTCCTGTCATTTCTTAAAAAGAATCAGGGAGGTAGTGTGGACCTGCTACTAATGATAAAGTTAGGGTTTGTCAGCTAAAAACTTTGTGTAAAAATGCTCCTCCCTTTATTCAGTCTTGTAAATAAATAGTACTAAAGACCAAGGTGTGGATGTCAACAACAAAAACTTAGTCTGAAATTTTCTTTCTTCCTTAACATTTTTTTCTTTAATGTGCAGAAACAGTTTGTTACTGTAAATTCCTGATTGTAATAGTTTACTCCCTCAGATAAGCTCTAAGTATAAGCCATCAGTTAGTTGTTTCATAACAACGAGCTTTTTAATAAATGCTTTGTTTCTGTTCTGTGAATTCTCTGGCTTTTGACGTTTACTGTCCTGAGAATTTCTGTTGTGAGATGCACTGATTCATTTGAATACAATTGGTGCGAGTTCATTGATAGAAGTTGTAACTGGGCTTCCATAACTTTGGGGATGAACAAAGAATTACAAAATATTTTTGGTATTGTGTTGCCACCTATTGGGAACATGTAAAGGAAGATGTGCTTCTACTGCAGAGTTTATTTAGCATTGTACTTCCATTTCTGTTGCATCTTTTATGTTTCATGAGACTGAGGGGAAAAAAGGGATTTAAATAGTCTGCTATACCAGGGACGAAGTATTTTTCCACCCATAAATTTATGTAAATTTTTGTCTATCTTGGTGTGATTTGAGCAACAGCTTTTATTTGAGCAACAGTAAACGACAAGGTAGTGAATAGCAGTTTTATTAATTTTAAAGTAGTCAAGGGAGGTCTAGACTGGACATTGGGATGCATTTCCTTACTGAGGGGGAGTGGTCAGACACTGGAACAGGCTTCCTAGAGAAGTGGTTGATGGCTCAAGCCTGTCAGTGTTTGAGATGCATTTGGTCATGTTTTAACTTTTAGTCAGTCCTGAACTGGTCACACAGTTGGACTAGATGATCATTGTAGATCCCTTCCAACTGAAATAGTCTGTTCTGTTCTAAAGATACCAGTAACTCTCATCCTCATAATTAAAAATATCCTACACAGTTTAGTGTATTTCATATTTTATTTTCGTACTTTATTTTTATCTATATCATGCAAGTTAGTACTAACCATATATATTTTAAGCTAATTTTGTGACTCCTTGGTTTAGAATAGTATTAGTGACACTTGATCTGTTTTTTCCTCTGAAGAATAAAAAAAGCTTTTGGCAAATAGCAGATATTTTGCTGGTGAAAAACCGTGATGAAAACTTAACCTATGTGGGTTTCTAATTTGTGGACAATTAAAAGGAGGAGTAGGTTTTGGGTGACTTTACTGTTCTGAAACAGCAGATGACTGGTTGGGATTTTCAGCTTTTGAGTTAGTTTGGTGCCGGTATATGAAGGCTTTTTTAGGTATCTGACACATGAGTGAATTGGACACATGGACCCAATGTTGGGAAATAGGCGCTCATGCAAGGGAGGAATGTTATCCTTGTGAAATGTTCTGATATTTAATGAAAGCTATAGTACGTTATCATGGCAATTCCAGTTAAATCTGTGAAGTGGAAGAGATGGGAACATGCTGATTTAATAGCTGAATAGTTCTACTTTGGCTTGAGAGAGTCTTTGAGAACGTGTTCACCTGGGAATGGAAGCACACAGCACCAGCTTATGGAACACTGCCCCACACCTGTAATATGTGTGACCATTTTTAAGTGGTCTTATGTAAAACTAAGTTATTCGTTGCACTGTGTTCAGATACAATTTTCCAAAAAAGTACTTCAGTTCTCAGTTTCCAATTACCACTTTGGAAGAGTTTATAGAGAGTAATGGAGAAGAAAGAATGGACTTTATAGTGCTGGAAAATTGTTGTATAGCTGTATAGATAGTGATGTGGAGCGCCGTAAAGAAAATTCTGAGGTCAGTACTTCTTGGTATGACAGAGATCTCTTTTGCTACAACAAATTGAAGAATTACAGCTCAAAGTGGATTTCTTAATTTAATATGTTAATGCTTTTTAAAAATGCAGTTTTGGAGGGTCTGTGTTGCAAGAACTAGTTAAGTCTGATTTTATTTAAAGAATCTGATAAACATTGCTCACATCTATTTCTGATGGTGTTAAGAACACTTCACAAATTATGCAGTCTTTGAATGGATACTACCTAGATTGTCCCAGATTAATACAAGAATGACCCTTGAATGAAAGAATGTGAGTGCATGTTCTTAACTTGCTCAGTGTTAGTTAATCCATTCTGTGCTTTTTGGGAATGTGATGGCTGTTGACACCCCAGATTGCACTCTTAGGTAAAATAGCTGGGGAAAGATGGGACTAACACAGCCTGGTTTATTCTTTTTGGTGTTGGGAGATATCAAAATCAAGCTTATTAAACATGATTAATCCTTCTGAATCAGTCATGAGTGATCTTGTTTGTGCCTAATATTGTTTTAAAAGCTTTTGTGAAGAGAACAAATGTCATGCAGGATTGAACTTGTGCTACTTAAGAGTTTGCAGGAAGTATTTACCAGGAATTACCTGATAGATCACAAATATATACCAGTAATACAAATTTTGATGTATTATGTTGGTTACTGAGCGTGCAGATTTTTTTTATTCTGACAAAATCTAGGCAGAATCTTAAGCCTTTTTCTTTTTTCTGTATTGCATTCCAGTTACACTTTTTTTCCTAAAAGATAATTTGCAAAGCTTTTATTGGTTTAGTATTTGATATAGTCTCTTGACTTCATTCCTTTATGAATCATTTCCTCCGTTTTATTCTACCATCAATGTTAGCTTGTTACCTTCTTTCTTCTCCTTTTACACACTGGTGGCAGTAGAATACTACAGAATATTCGTGTTATGGAGCATAACCAGAAAATGAAATACAGACCTCAACTCTGGTGCAGTCTTAAGTAGTCTGCGTTAGATCCGATCTGTTTGGTTTTGTTTTTTTTTAAAGTTGCAAGTGTCACGTGTGCAGATAAAAACAAACGAAGTAAAGAAGGGTAAAGAAGTTGCTGTCATGTGAGGCATGAACATGTGTTGGGATCATACTGCTGACAGGCTGTTCAAGTTTTCATCTAACCCACTGCTGTGACTTTGCCCTTTTCTTACACCATCGCTTAGCAATGACTTCGTAATACGGATGCACTCCCAAGCTCAGCATCAGCTGTAGCTGTGCAACCAGATGCGAACCGGCAGTTTCATGTTGAGCACAAGCTGTGACATTTGATGAGTGAGGCCTTTGAAGTTTCCTTTGGCTTTGGCTAAGACTCATACAAAGAACAACTACTAATGAACCAAGAGAAGGGGCTTTCTTTCTCTCCACATAGTAGTAGGTGAATATTTGTGAGTAAAAGCTTTAAAAAATAAAAAGAATCATCCTCTGCTGTTTCCTTTCTTCATAGCAGTTTCAATCTAAGCTTCAAAGGGCTTGTTCTGCAGCTGCTGCAGTCCTGACTGGGTTTGTAGCTGACAGTTTTAGCAGAAAATCTGACAGTCTAGGGGTTCCGGGGCTTCAGCTCACTGTATTTTGTATAAATCCCCATGAAAGAATAAAAAGTAAACATTAAGGACTGGAAGAAATCCTGCATCTTTGGAGAAGGAGCTTTGCAGAGTTTAGTACATCTAGTAAATTAGGAGTGTGTCTCTTAAACTTGAATTGTAACTCTGCAGCCAGTTGGAACGCTTTCTGCTTTTCAGGTCCTGTCATGAGGAAAAGATGCGTATCAGCAGAAAGCGTTGGTAAAAATTGGGATTAATATTTCTCTTGAGGGTAGTAAGAAGTGAATTAAAGACAGCATCGTATAAAACCATCCTAGTTTCATTGCTTTTGAGAATTGGGCTTTGTATTTAATACTTCTGTTAAGATGAATTGTGGTGCTACTGGCAGTGACTGTTTTCCTAAAAATAAATAGATTGGCCACTTGTGTTAGGAAAGATGCTTGTGTAACAGAGAATAAGTGTGAGTAATTGGTTCATTTGCAGGATGTTAATATCTAATGTTCTCTCAATCTCTTTTTTTTCTTTAGTCTCTTTTCTCTTTCCCATGCTTTCTTGTTTTCCATCAATTATTTTCAGTTTGATGTGGTTAACAACTGCTGTTGTGTGTTCCTGAATCCCTGAAGATCCACTCTGTGAACCAATAAGTAATTTTTTTGACTAATAGATGCTGTTCAGCTCAGTGGGTTTTTCTTAAAGGCTGAGTTTGTTCTGAGATGACCTTTTTTTTGTCAGATGCCTCAGGTGTGTAATTCTTTTAAGTTTTATAAATAATTTTTAGGACTAATTCTGAAAGTTCTTGTTCTCCGAGAAATTCCAGGTTCTCATTTGCGTCCTAATTTCATGTTATGTCAGTGGATATATTTACATCAGCCTTTAATTTTTTTCCTCTTTGTATTTTCTACTCAGTCTTTATGGAAGGCTTTTAAAGATGAAAGTCGCTGGATTTGTTCAGGTGATGGGCACGGGCTCTGGGTTGCAGCAATGAGTTTGGGCTGTCCCCCACGCAGGGCGGTACGCACACAACGAGGCGGGAGCGTGGCACGGGGCTGCCCGGCGGCGGCGGGGCCCGGCTGTGGCGGCGGTGCCTGGCGGGCGCCGGCAGGGGGCGCCATTGGAGCGGGCAAGCCGCCGCCGCTGTCCGCAGCCGGGCGGGCCGGGGGGGGTTCGGTGACACAGGACGGGGAGAGGGAGGGTGGTTGTGGCGGGGGTTGTGGTGCCCATCCCTTCGCCCCCCCTATGTGATTAGTGTGAAATTACTGTAGGTGCGGAAGGAAAGGAGCAGCTGAACTTTTTCTGTTGTTTGGTGTAAATTTGAGGGAATAATGTTATGTTTTTTTATTTGTTTTCCACTTTTCCCATTGGACAGCAGCCTTCTGGAGATGTATTGTGTTCCAGTTTCAGAGTAATATACAAATAGAAAAAGTATTTATAAATCATCAGGCCTCTACTAATCTGCATTGAGTTGGCAGTGGGATTATGAAGCTCTTAATTCCAAGTAGCATTATTTTTCTGGAAACATCTTCATTTGGATTTCATAATTTTTTTTCATGACACATGCTAATCAGTTACACATCTGCTATAGTATCCCCTAATGTCTCACTATTATAGCAGTAAGTGTGGATTTTTTGATCCGTGTGTCTTTTAATAGTCCACAAGTAATGAAAGAAGATGACTGAACGAATATTTGTTGTTGTTATTATTATATTTCTTAAAGTATTTTGTAAATGTGTTTGGGTTTTCTTTGCTTGTCTAGAGATAGATGATTATATATACCTATGCCTGTGTCCATAATGCTCCTATACATGTTAGTGTAAAATAACTTTTCAAGGCAACGCAACTAAAAGTGAGGGCTGTAGTAGGAGAAATTATATAGGAGGGTACAATTTCACTAGTATAACATCAGTATAATATAAGTAAGGATGTCTGACAAAAGGAACTGCAGGTATAAATTGTGTTGGGGGAAGACTTTAAATATGCTAAAGTGTTATGCTTGGTAATTACAGTCCCTATTTAGTAGGATATTTTAATAAGCAGCTTTGAACCATATATTGTTAATTTGAAAGGATTTTTTGACCATGCTTTTTGCCAGATTTTGTTTTTTTGTAAGAAGATATGTTTTCTTGCAAACCTATAGCTCTTGAGTCAAATTTTCCTTGGTCTTGGATGTTATATGTGGTTTTTCTTTTTTTTTTTTTTTTTTTTTTTTTTTTTTTTTTTTTTTTTTTTTTTTTTTTTTTTTTTTGTTTTTTTTTTTTTTTTTTTTTTTTATTTGTTTTTTTTTTTTTTTTTTTTTTTTTTTTTTTTTTTTTTTTTTTTTTGTTTTTGTATTTTTTTTTTTTTTTTTTTTTTTTTTTTTTTTTTTTTTTTCCTCCCCTCTTCCTCCAACTTTAGTGGGGTTTTGTATGGCATCCTGTATTTTTTGTATGAGAACTCTCCAACTGTCAGTACTAGGCTGTGCTTCTATCATTACATGTTGTTTTCAGTAGAGTGCTACTTTGCTGAACTTACATACAGTTATTCCTATGTATAATTTTAATAGGCATTGACATCAAAACAAACTTCTTGGGTCTGTAGAGGCGCTGTGAAGCGCATGCAAGTCAATGGCAATATTTTTGTTAACTTCAGCTTTTGAATCAAGTCTAGAAGCTACATGTTCTTCATAACTCACTTGTACATGCCAGTTGACTTGTACACATGGTGTTAGGTAATAGGCAGGTACTGTCTAAAATTGTTGCATGGCAGATTTAGAGGAAGATCTTAAGTAAATCTAATAGATAGCTGAGAATATCCAGAAATTATAGGGTGTTCAGTCTAGGTTTTTTATTTAGTTTTCCTTTACCCACTTCTTTTTATCTTTCCTATGTAGTATCTTTATTTTGTCTTGTTATTTCTTCTTCACCTCTTGTCCCTTGTGTGATCTTTATCTACTATTGTTTTTGCAGTTGAGTGGGCTGCTCTATAATTCTAGTCTCCTGAAGTGCTGCTTCATCTTTGTAGTGCTCTTTATATGGAGGTCCTGGCTTGCTCTTCTTGCTTTGCTGTCCAGGTGCTAAATACAAATTAACGTCTGTTCTTAGAGGTACTTCTGTAGTTGTGTACTATGTGTCGCTGCTCAAGAAGACCATGCAGACAGCTGTAGTATTTGGCATAAGTCTGATCAGAAAATATTTTAGTGTAATTTTGGCATGTTTTCAGCACTTTGAGATAGCATTGTAATTTCAATAAAATTATGTTACTATTATTTACTTCTTGTCAAAAGTACCAGAGTTGCTGTTGATGTGTGTTAGGGATATACTTTTTGTGTGATTAGGAAGAAAATTTCTAGGAAGTAGAAAAATTGGGGGCAAAGAGTGAACAGGCAGCTTGAAACAGGGATTATGGGAGTGTTAGGGCTTTGGAATTTAGTGGCCAAGCATAAGTTAGCATTCCGTATGCCCCAGAAATGAATCTGGGCACATAGCTGTTAAGCCTCCAGCGCTCAAGCAACACTGCTGTGTTAGTGTTTTTTTTTGGTTTTTTTTTATATGGTATTAAGACATATGCAAATGCTCTTAGTCTTTCCCTGTTTCGATATTGTGAAAAAGACTGCACTTTTTTTTTGAGTGCCTGAGGGATTACCTTCCAGATGGTCAGAGATTTCTGCCACTGAAAATTCATGTGTTGTCCAAAGCTGTGGGGGAGAAAGGGGCATTCTGCCTTCACAACACATTTGTATAACTGATGGCTAAAAGACCATAAAATTATCTCTATCTGCATCTCTCATCCCTCCCAATAGGAGAGACTTTTCTCAAGTCACGTGTTTGGTGGACTAAAGTTCTTGTTTTAGAACTATTATATACAAGTCCTTGAAGCCCTGTTGTTGATTTTGGTAAGGTGCATGATGGTCTGGAAGAGGGTAAGGTGTTTCCCTGCATTGCTTATTTCTGAAGGCTCTACTACGCTCTGAGAAGTTATGCTTCATAGTGAGCATACTGAGGGCCCTAGTTCTTCATCAGAAAAAGTGAAGTGTGAGTAGTGAGAAGAGCTGAGCTCCAAAAAAAGCATTGTGGTAGTGTTAGACATCTCTCTTCTATCTAGTTAGCTGTTTGAATAGACTAGTGCGAATTTCTGGCAACGGGAAAGCAAGGAAGTCATGATTGCATCAAAGGATGGAAAGAACACTAGAGGTGATTACGAAAGACGATTCTGATCACTTAAAGAAGTGGATTTACAGGTGGCGTGCTGAACATTGTTTAACATTACTTTACAAAATGAGATTGTTTTATGTGCTTGGTCAGGAGTATCAGAAATCCATAGAAACGGTGGGAGGGGAAAAAACAGATGCTGGCTATGTCTACCAAAGTGCCCAAGCTACTGCTAAGATTATTGTATGAAATTTGTAGGACATCAGAATATTTTCTGTGATTGATCTTTCAGGAAAATAGAATAATTCTGTAAACAAAGAATTTTTTTGCAAGATGGGATTTATTCAGCATTTTTGCAGGCAGGGAACGACAATAGTATGAAAGTTTGTTGTTGGAGAAATGGGAGATACCAGGAGAAACAAACAAAAAGTACTGAAACACAACAGAGTGTTTTTCATCAACTGGAAGCGTAGAAAGAAAAAAAGAGGAAAGGGGGATACAAAGAATACTGGAAGAAAAGCTATTCAGGGGTTGGATGTGTTGTAGTGTCTTTTGAATCCTAGCAATCTTAATTCAGTTGGCTCCAGTTTGGAGGTTACTGGGGCTGCAAGGGAATATAGTGGCAACTGTGGATGTTCAGCTTTCATAGAATGCTGACAGCCTGTCTCTGTTGTGACAGTTAATGTTCAAAAAGCAAGACTAAATTGACAACAACTTTACGAAACATTGAAAAAGACCTAAAAAGCATGAAAATCCCTTAGTCATCTGCCCAGAGGTCAGATCTAGCTTGGAACATAGAGACACACAGGATTTCTCTTTCACAAAATGAACTGGAAAGTCCTACTGTGTGTATGTGTACAGGCGTGTTCATATTTTGTAATGTAGCACCAGAATTTATTGCCACTGAAAACAGTGTAATCTCATATCATAAATGGAACAAACATTTTCATTGCAAACTGAAATTACTGGGTCTTTATATAACCAAACAATATTTGTTTCACATGGATTCAGGGAGGGTTCAAATCATTGAACTTCCAAAAAAATATAAATTGAAACCACCAGTATTGTTTAGGGAATTCCACTTTCACTTTGTTCCTACTATATGGACTTGGTGAGAGCACAGCATTGCCTGAATAGCGTTCTGGTGACTGGCAGGAATGAGGATTTAGAAGCAAATTTGGAGAAGGAGAGTGAGTCTTCCTCCTGCCCCTGCTGAGCCTTCAGGCATGAATGGTTCAATCTAGTAGTTCCTGAGAAAAGGCAAGAGCACTTTGGAGGCTAGGATTTCCTTTCCTGTGGGGAAGGGAAGAATAAATGTTGAGCATTGGTATTCACAGTTGGTTTGTCATAAGTTGCTTGAATTATATGATAGCTATTTTGATTTTCTATTCCTACTGGTTAAAAAAGAAAACTGTTGCTGAAGTCTAGCTGATGTACAAATTTGTTCCAATACAAAGGGAATGGCTGATCAGAAGCAGTTAACAGTGCTTCACCTTCTTCCTGTCTCCTGCTGCTGGATTTTTAAATTTACAGTGGTATTTTCTGTGTAATTCTCTGTGTAATTGTTATGTAAAAAATAATTTTAAAAAATCAATTCTGCAGGGACCAGATGCAGAGGAAAGGACTGAATAATACTGGCCATGTATTGGTACATTTTTAGACACGAATTGAAGGATAGGAAGAACTCTGATTAACTTTCAGAATAATCTTCAAAAGATATTTAAATTGATGGTACATTTTCACTCATGTTTCTTTTCTCAAGATTAAAAAAGTGTTAGATTATTGGTTTTTCAGTGATGAATGATAGACACTTGGGTTCATACAGCTTCCGAAGGTGTATGGAAGGGCACTCTGTGGAAGTGGGCTACCTCTCCTACTTACTCTGCAAAGAGTTTGAATTCACATGTGACATTAGGAACCTGAATACCCTCATCCAGTTAACCATTACTGAAAGTGGTTTTGCTGGCCTGGGACATGGCTTGTTCTTAAGCCAAAGCTGTGCTCATTTATTCTACTTCAAAAAGCCAAATTGGCTATCAGAGTAAGCCGCTAAAATGCATATCCTGCATTACGTATCCATAGGGAAGCTGGTTCCAGGTGGTTTGTTGATCTGTTAAACTTGCCCTTTGCTGGCCCAGCAGAGCCTACTGCCCTCGCTGGGTGGGAGGCTTGCTGCAAGGAGAGAGCAGATGGTCGTTCTGCTCCTTGCTGGGGATGCTGCACTGTGGAGGGGGCAGAGTTAATCCGTGGTTTGGCTGTGCTAGCCAGAGCGGCTGAAGGCGTCCGGCTGGACAGCAGGACTTGCTTTTCAGTTTGCGCAGACCCCACATGTGGGCTCTGAGAAGCACAGGAGGGCTGGGGCTGCGTGGTGCCAACATGTTTTCCCCATGGCTGCCTTCCTGGAACTGCAGCCCAGGGCAACGGTTCTGCTGGCAAAAGCTTTCCTAAACTAGTGACAAATCTGGCTTGCAGATTATACATCTGAATTTCCTCTGGAGCAGCACAGTGCTCTGAAGGATAGAGCACTATAGGAATGGTTAGATTTTCTATGCAATCGGAAAGATTACTTATGTGTAAACTGTGAAAGAAGCAGATAAGAGTATGTTTTTCCTTTAGTTCCACAGTATCTATTTAAATTTGACAGGGGGGTAGTGTATATGATAAGTGTATCAAATAATTCAAATAAAAGAAAAATTAGAAAGGGTTGCTTGTATTCCTGGATGATTTCTGGTCCTGTGTTACCTGCAAGTCATACATGTTGCCATAGGCATGTTTCAGCTGCTCTGAAATTTCAGTAATATTTTTTTTGTTTGAAATAGTAGGACAAAAGTTACATCTCTACATTTTTAGCAATTCATGACTCAGTTTGTGAGAATATAATGAACCCTGTAGTTACTGTAAGGTTTGTCTCAATTTAACTGTAACATAATATTTAAGCTTCATAGTTCCCCACTGACTAGTGTTTTTTTCTTTTTTTTTTTCTATTGGTTACTTAAGAGTCTGAACCATGACTTCCCGCTAGAGTAAAATAGGAATGAAGACTGCTTGCTGTAGGTCTAAATTTTATCTGGGGAATTGGAGCAGAACAGCCACTAAGTGAAACTGCTCTAAATCTCAGCCATAGAGGACATAACCTCTGTTTCTTCCTTAGCTGTCAAATAGAGAGCCCTAGTTCCTTTTTCCTTTGTGTGTGGTTTCCTGCTGATACAGTTTTTACTAATGGCTAGTTTGTTACTAAATATTCTGAGCTGACTTCTATCTTATTAGATGCTTAGGAGCTTTTACAAATGTGTCCATAAAAATATATGGTGTATCTGTAAAATGGATAAATCTGCACTCTGCTGTAATGTTTTAAACTTGTAAACTCTGTAGGCACGAAAAAATGTGGTTAGATAGAAAATTGTCCTTAAACCAAAATATTTCTATGTGGTTTGTGAATCTAATGACACTACTGAGAAATATTAGACTGCATGTTAATCTGTGGGTTTATAAAGTAATTTAGGAAGGACAAGAGAAAGTATTACATGAGCTGTGGCAGGAAGACTTCAAGCCATAGATTCAGAGGGGGATTATGTCAGTGGTCGCTCTAAATATTTTATAGTAATAATTATTGTATTTTAAGTGCTGTGTGTTTGTCTGTACCATTACCAATGAGCAAACATCTAAGCAGCACTATGAAAACAGCATCCCCAGTTAGCCTTCTTGGGGGTGCTTTCGGCAGCACTGGTGGCTGTTGAGAGGTTGTGGAGAGGGACATGCTTCCAGTTTGGTGATGGAGTGTGGGAAAAAAAAGTGCTGGTGGTGTACATATTCTGCAAACAGAGGGCTTCCATTACTGGTCACAGAATTCTTATATTGCACTGTCAGAGATTTATGCAAACATAAGTATTTCTTTAAAACCATGAGAGTATACATGAGTCTTGTGGTAATTATTAGCTAAATTATGATTGTTGTTAAATTCATCTAATACTAAGCATAAAGCATTTAAAAAACTGTACAATTCTTAAAAGATTATAATTATTACTGTATTGATTTTTGTGTATGCATACGTGAGATTTATGGTTGCTAATAATAGATACAAGAGATGTCTTAGAATAATAGTGATTAATAGTCTGACATGGAATTTCTTTATGGTAGTACATCACCCAAGAGGTACTTAGTTGAGTTTTTAGACAGCATAGATAATTGTTTCTTACTGTTTTCTAACTATTTCTTTCCTCTGTTTCTGGATGTCTTTTACAAGACACATTGAGACTGGGAAAAAAAGGGGTGGGTGGGGGGAAGGGGCAAGCTCATTTTACATGTCAGTGATTCTATTATAAAATGCAGCTACGGAACAGACCTAATAGCTATGCAGCTGTTGGCTATATCTGGCTGTGAGCATAAGAGAAAGCTGTAGAAACTCTGGCTGATGTGGATATCATTAGAAAGGAAATAGCACCTACTGAGGAAATCCCACCATCTTTTAATGTGCCAAATGAATATGCAACGTACACATCGTATCACACTGAAGCCTCAGTAAAGCTAGTGTAATATAAATTGAAACGGGGAATAATTAATGTATTAACACGTTTTGTCCCTACTGTGCTCATTTACTAATCAGATTATTTTGCTACATGTAATCACAATTATACAAAAGAATAATGTAATAAAGCTAACTTCCAGAAATTTGAAAAGAAATGAAATTGCTAAAATGAAGTAAATTGTAGATTATTTATTCTCTGTGGTAATTGTCCTTGTAAAATAAGAGTAATTTTTAGGTATGCTTCTTTTCAAACTGAACAGAAAAAAAAATAGAGGAGGGAATTGGGAAATCTGTATAATCAGAAATAACAGCAATATACCTCTACCCAAGTCAGAAAACGTTGTGTTTCTGGTTATAAAACCTGAAATTAAGGAAAATTTCCATATCCATACTATATGTCAAAAATGTGAATTATTATTGTTGAGGCAAATGGATATTGAATGCAACCCATCCCCCCCAAAAAAAACTAATGCAAAATCATTCTCAGGGTTGAATTCTATGAAATAGTAATTTTCTTAGTTTGTAAATCCTTTCTATTTTTTGCTCATATTATTGATATTGCTTAAGATGATAGCAGTATTAAAGGTGAATGAATTTTTACCAGAGCTTTTTTCAGTAACCTCCCCTGCTGAACTGGACCAAGCTGTCCCCAGCATGGCCCTGCCTGCGTGCATTCCAGAGTAAAGCTAGGAGCTAGATGCAGGTAACCATATTTGAATAAAACTTTAGTCTAGGAATGCTACTTTTGGTCTTTATTGAATGAGTAAGGTCGTTAATCTCTTTGCTACTAGCTTGGTGTGGATTTATGTTTTTAGTGTTCAGTCCTGTATGTTGGATTAATTTTGTGTAATTGCTTAATCAGCTCGGCCTGACTGAATCCCTGTGTCCAGGTTACTTGTCGTGAGTAAGGTGGTAAATACTCAGAGGTGCTTCCTATCTGGAGCAGAAAAAGATGACATTGTCCCATGGAAAATATTGAGAGAACATCACATTTGCATTAATTCAAGGAAAAGAAAAACTTCAAGAACAAATCCACATTGAAGGATTTAGACCTAAATTTAAATATTCTCAGAAAAATAGGTTTAAAACCAGAATCTTAGTGAAGAGCGTTTGGAACTGGCTCAAACCTTTGCACGTGCGTCATCTGTTTGTTGGCGTATGCAGATTGTTCCTATAGGCTAGAGACCAACTTGATAACAGACTATGTACTAGTCTTAAGAAATATTTTATTAAAGTGACCAGAAGTACTTTTTTTCTGGGACAGGGAGACTTGAACTGATGGTAATCCACAGTGGTAGTGGGAACCTTAATCACATTTAGCGGTTGCAGAAAATTAATCAGTTCTTACTCTGTTTAGTTTGACCTGCTTAGTGTACATGAAACGATAAGGATTAATTTTCTTTAAAAAATGTTACCCCACAAGGTCTTTTGTTTCTCAAGTGTTACTATTTATAAAAATTACTTCATCTTACATTTACTGGTGCATTAATTTTACCTGAATGGTGTTCAGATTAAAGAAAGAAATGTACTCAGACATTTAAAAAACAAACAACCCCCCCCACCTCAATTGCTAGTTTTCAAAATCTAGCAAAACATCGTTTTTCCAGTTGGTATGGTGAAATAGCAGGGATTCTCATCTGGTACAGTATGCAGCACCTTAGTCAAGGAACTATTGTTATAGAGGAGATAAGATTAAAAAAGTCATTGGGTTTGATGAAAACCTGCATGAACAGTGGGGGAAAAAAGCCAAAGTTTCCATAGCAACCACCAGTGCTTTAGACAGAAGCTAAGTAAAGAGAGGAGAAATGTAACAGAAAATATGAGGGCCATTTCATAGAGCATTAAAAAATAAAAATGAAATTTTAAGGCAAATATGATTAATACTCGGCTTTTATCGCTTGGAAATCCCTGATAAGCAGCTGATTGTCTTGAAGATAAAAATGAGGACCACTATTAATAAAGAAGTTTTAATGCTGGAGCCTATTAGACTCTATTAAGGAGATACTTCTGTGAATTTGATGAAAAAATGAGTAAAAGTTTTATGAATTGGTTTTTTTTTTTTGCTTAGTTTCTTCCCTGTGGATGGTTTTCTGAGTAACTGCAGTCTTAACCTGAGTGGTAGAATAGGCTCTGAAAATGCCTTTCATATAACCATGACCAAAAGTCTTCCTTATAAAAGTGATTCCCGCAGTGGGAATCCTGCAAGTTCTTCATGGGACGGTACATTGGGTCAGCTGTCTGTGGGGCACTCCTTTCAGTAAGGAGTGGCATAAGCAGCTTTAAAATTCTTGGCCATCAAAATTTCAAGAAAGAGTAGTGTTGGTAAGTTTAGGGGTGAGGGTTAGGTTACCCATATATAACAGGTTTATATAAAATAACGTGTACAGTCTGTGCCTTTGTGTCTGAACCCCTGCCTGTGTTCTGATATCAGTGATTAATTTAAAGCCTGAGCTTTGATTTTTTTTTTTTTTTTGGTCTTTTTAATCTTTTTGAATGGAGTCAGCATTCTACAGTGATTTGATATTGGATATGAAGCCAAGTGTTTTGCCTATATATTGTTTCACAGTTGTGCAGAATTAGATTTTTATGTGGGTGAACATCAAATGTACATGGGATAAGATTGCAAGCATTGTTTCTTTTCTACTTCCTATGCAGCTATTAAGTCTTAAATTTGATCTTAGCCCTCATTGAGTGAAACAGCCCATGTTGAAACCTTAAGCAAATAAGAAAACTGTGGAAATGAAAAGTGCACTTTAATGTTTTTTTTCCTGAAAGAGTGCTTTGTATGAGTATTGAAACAGTTGAAAAGTTTGAGTACAAAAAGGGAAACAAAAGCCACTTTATCCTTTCTTTAAAATACAGTCTGACTCACTTCTTGCCTTCTCTTCAAAGGACTGTGGTGGTGTCTGCCTGGTTGTGACACAGTTATCTTCTGATATTGTTAGAATCTGATTCTGTCGTATAGTACTAGATAATACCTAACCATCCTAGACAGTACCATAGCCTGGGGCTTTGCATACACGTCAGTTCAGTTGTTACTAGTGTCTGTTTCTTCAGGGGAAAAAAAAGGCATTGTTTCTGAAAAAACAGGTTTTGGTTGTTTTATTAAACCACTGTGAAATGAAAATGTTTTCCTCTCCTCCTTTCTCCTATGGAGGTTTATAGAAGGGTAAAAAGTTTTGCATTATTCCCCAAAGTCTTCCTGTGAATCCAAATGAAACCCTTGTGATGAGTTCCTTCATTGTAAAGTGGGCATAGGGATTTTTTTCTCCTCTGATATTATATGAGTTACAAATATATGTCTGCATTAAAATGAGAACTGATACTGATTAAGCTGAAATCATGATATAGTGAATGTTGTAAAGAAGGAAGGTGGTGTGAATTTCTGTAAGTGCTTCATGTCCCTACTCTGGAAAACAAGTAGGAGATCTAGAAACACTTTGGCACTGATCTCTTATTTATTTAATTGTCTCATCTGAAAAACATTCTGTAGTGTCTGTATGGCATGATTTATGCTCTAGATTAAATGCAACAGATTTTCTACTACAGTATATATTTTTTTTAAAGGAAAAACTGAGAAAAATGTATTCTAGATCAGTTCACCTATGCCATTTAGGACTTGTATTTAAATATTTAATGAATTCTTGCCTGTATCAGGTTGAGGTTTGTCCTGAGGACTTTTCCAGTGCGGCTGGACTTCATGTAGTGAAGTTGTGTGTCGGGTCAGAGCATTATTAACCAGCCAACTTAGAAGCACAAACTGGAGTGGAGCAGCCTTTCTGCCAAAAGCAGTGCAGGTGTTTGTTCCTGCTGTAGCTGGACTCTGGCACAGGTGGTTGCTGCTCCCTGATGAGCCCTCTTTCCTGCAGAGCTCTTTGCACCGTGTGCCTGCTTCTGCCAGAGGTTTGATCCAAAAGCCCTGTATTCTAAGTCTCCGTGTGCAGCCTGGTTACCACATAACATGATCTTCTAAGGCTATTGAGGCTATGTGTGATACGCTCTGGCGATGCGTATTTCAAGTTAGAAACTCAAGCGTTACGTTTTGAAATAGTTTTCTGTGAAATACCTCTCAAGTTCCTGCTGAACTTGTTTAACACAAGCAAAATAGGAATTCTTTTCTAGTGTATTTTTGTGCTATGTTTTTACAGATGTGTGGAAATTTAGAAGTTTAGTGCTGTTAGTGAGTTGTGCGGGCTTAAAATATTAAGCATGTTGTGAGAAAATGTGGTCTGTCACTAATGTCAAGTAGGAACACCGCTGAGCTCTGACTGTTTTGGTAGATTAAACTAAACCCCACTAGGTGGTGCAAGCAAATAAATCACTTTGCCAAATACTGCTCTCTAGATGAGTAAGTTGGGGAAAGTTTGAATAAGTTTAGTCTTCCGCTATTTTAAAATACAGTCTTTTTTTGGTTTGTTATTCTGTACAATAGTTATTAAAATTTAACATTTAACTCTGTATTAGACTGCCCTTTCCACATATGAGAAAAAAGTGCATTCAGGTCTGCATCTCCCTTATAGCATAGGCTGGTGTTGTGATGCTGTATTCAGAGTTGGGGTGGTGGCTCGCAGAGGAACCAGCAGAGGCTGCTGTGAAATAATATTTTTCCTAGGGGCTTACTGACACAGTTTCAGACTTATCTGCTTGGAAATTTTCTCTCAGGATCTCTCTTGTTACAGTTTCACTTTGGATTTGCTTACCTTTACAGCAGTATTGTGTACATACAATTAAAACTACTTATTGATGAGAAACAGATTTCAAACAGTAAGTTACAATAGCATATGGTCAATTTACTGTCCTGATTGGAGTGAATAAGGTTCCAGTAGAAAATAATTTTTGAAACATAATGTGTACAGTTAGTCTGTAAGTGTTGATGCAGCATGTCTGATGAATCAGTGGTTCTGTGTGGTTTGTTTAAAAAAAACCCCAAACAAAACCCAATGAAGCAACCAAAACACTACAAAACAAACCCCCAAACTTGGACACGCCACTTCATTGTACTCTTGGAGGTGATTACAATATAATATTATTAGGCCATACCATTGTCTTGAATTCAAACTACATAATCTCTCAATAGCTCATTTTTAAACTTTTTTCTTTTCCTCCTCCCCATTGAAAAGAACTACTGCTTCATGGGGGGTTTGCTAAAGATGCACTGGCCAATAGTTGGTCAGTATTTTTTTATACCTGTTAGATCAGTAGGAAAAGTACTTGAATAACAAACCCACCCACATTCTTGAGAGAGGTAGAAGATCCTGGGGCTTTCTACTTATGGAGAACCATCAGTACTGTTATTTTCTTGTTATAAATAATTTTTTTACCAGAGCTTATGTGGCTTTCCTTAGTGTGATGGGTTAGCCCCTGGCTGGGGGCCAAACCACACACACCCACTCACACAACTCCTGCCCCCACCCAATGATAGGGGAGAGAACCAAAGGGGCAAATGGAAAAGAGGGCTTGTGGGTTGAGACAAGGACAATTCAACAACTAAACTACAATAATACTGAAAATAATACTCTATACAAATATACAATGTGATACTGCCCCCCCACCCAATGACCAAACGCCCAGCCTGCTCCCAGCCAACGATCCTGGAGAAGGGAGAGAATGAGTGATACACAGTGACACCACCCCCCCCCTCCCCTGACAACCAAAGGCCCAGCCTGTTGCTGGCTAACGATCCCCAGAACTACACTCACGATTCCCCCAAATGGGGGGGTGCACCGTTCCCAGAGGCACTCACGGAACGGAGACAACAGCCTGAGCGTCACAGACTGAGAGCTGACCGGAGTTGGGGGGGGAGGGGGGGAAAGGCCCTGGGAGAGCGAATGCAGGCATCTGAAGCAAGATGATTCGGAGCCCAAGGGAAGCAAAAGAGAGAGATCTCCCGGAAGGGTCCTCACCTATATACTGGGTATGACGTGTATGTTATGGAATACCATTGGTTACTCTGGTTCTCAATCTTAACCTAAGAGCAAATCCCAGGCTAGCAGCTGGACTGTGCTAACAGCCAGCACTGGGTCCTCCCAGCCCTCCTTTCCCTCCCTGACCTGCCTGTGGAGAGCAGAGAGGCTGAAGGACCTTGAAATACTAGCAATAATTATAAACATTCCTTCTTATCAGCTTTTCTCCTGAGTACAAATCCAAAACACAGCCTCTTGCAAGCTATTTATGAACAAGAGAGAAAAAAAAATTAACTCTCTCTGTTTAACCCAGGACACTTAGGCTTCCAACTCTTCTGAGAAGGCGATGGCACTGTGTGTCTGCTGTGATCCTGAGGAAACCCCTGCCTGTGCGAAAGGGCGAGAGCTGCAATGAAAATGTTGGCTGCTTATCAGTCAGCTTGAGATAGCATGTGTTCTTCTTTCTGCTGCTCTCCCCACTGTATCTGTCTTTCAGGCCTTTCTCTCTCAATGAATACAATGCATCAGTAAATGCCATATTATCATGTTTCAGCCCAGGACTCTGTAATAAAGACAATAACTGCAGTGACTAAGCCGCTCTCCAGTGAAAGTTCAGTACTTTACAGTGCAGCATATTTACTGAAATGGAATTTTTTCATTTCAAAGTGACTTTTGTATTCATCAGTGGGGATGGGTGTGTTTGCTGCATTTATCATAGTCTTGATAAATGTAGCAGAAGCAGGATTTTTTGTTTTGTTTTGGTGGGGTTTCTTTAGGAGGATAAGGCAGGGAGACATTGATGTATAAAAAAGCCTGTGCCCACGAAATCTCAAATGACCAGCAGCCATAAGGAATACATATACTAGCCACAAATAGTCAACACACACTCTGAGTTTTACAATAAGATTTTGTTAGGATGCATCGCCTCTGTAGGGTACACATAGAAAAATTGCTGCAGAGGTATTAGACTTAAAATGCAGAAAGAAAATTTTTTTTTTTTTCTTAGTTTCCTTGGATAGAGAACCAGCATACTCAGTTGCCATTGTACACTTCTGGTTATCATTAATTCCAAAACCAGAGCAGAATTATATGATGATGCAAGTAGAAGGGTTTCACAGAATGCATATTAAAATACTTTTATATTCCTGCTGAAAAAAATCGGTGCCTGTTGTTTTGGTTACATATTACAATAGTGTGTGGGAGTCCCACTTATGAATGAGGATCCATTGTAGTTGAGCAATGAAGAAAGATACACACCTTCCACCATGGTGCTTACATTCACAGAATCACAGAATGACAGNGACAGATATGTTGAACATACATGAAAACATGAAAGAAAATGGATGATTTAGAAATCAAGTTTGTTTTCTGCGAAATGTTTAAAATACGAAATTGAAAGGTACAGAACAGAATGTCAACTCTTTACTAGACTTAATAGATTGGATGACATGTAGCATGCAAAATTTTGTAGAAAGAAATCTTATTTCAGCTGTTGCATATCATTGTGCTTCCCTCACTTTGGATTTTTTCCTTGAGCATAGTACTGTGCAGTTGGAGTTGTTCCATGGTTTCTATAACTGTTAGTTATTCCATATGCAGGTGGCGAAAAAGAAATCTGGCCTCATTATCTGTACTAAATGAACCAAGAAATTTCTAATTCTTGCCTTAGTTTCATACTTGCCTTTTATATATGTGTGTATACACACACACAAGCACACACATATTTATATATATAGGATGGTGAAGGACCTTCACAGCATTGGAGATTTGTTCTTTTATGTAAGGTGCATCGAGAACCTGAAGTTCTAAAAGCTGGGTGACAGATTGGCTTTGTGATGTTTTCTGCTTTACGCAGCCTCTTGCTGTTAGTATCTACTAATAATGTATACTTAACATTCAGATTTACTGACACAAGGTTCTGTAGATTGTAAACGTGCAGGAAATTACTTTTTAGATAATGGAAGAACCTACTACAGGAATGAGATCAAGACCATGATTAGGTTAAAAATACTAGGGCTTCGATATTAGTTAAAATTGCAAGGCATTTTTATGTAAACCTTTACATTTGTTTACAAAAAATAACTTGAACAATCCTCTGACAAAAGAGTGGATTTTTTTTTCTGTGTTTTGTTTGTGTTTTGGAAAGTAAAACCAGATCAACCCATTTAAAATATATAGTCATAAGACAGTCTTACAAAGTCATGGTCAACTTAAATTTGGGCATGTTCTGACTGAATACTAAAAGTGTAATTTTAAAAGTTAAAGACCCATTTTCAAAAATAACTACTTTTTAGACATTTTTGTTAGCATAATAATTCTGCTGCTTCATAAATTTTTTATACTGTGGGCAAGGTCCAACCCGTATAGATGTTCTTGAAAAATGTGCTTCTAAATTTTTTAGGAACTTAACATTGCATAAAAGTAGTTTTTGCTTTATTACATTATAAAGAGGATCTTTGCTTAAACTTTGCTTAGCATTTACCATGTTGATGATTAAGATGTTGCAAAATTCATGTCAGCATAGGTATGGAAGTAATCTGAAACTTCAGTAAAAAAGCTTTTTCATATTATATGATTTTATCTCTCTACTTTGTCAGTAAGACAAATAAAACACTACAGAGAATTTAAGGTAACTGAGAAGGGAAGATGGGGAGGGACATGCCTGTAGCCCTCAGAGCTGCTTCTGTTCCTGCTTTAGTCTTGTCCCTCAGAGACTGCAGAGAGAACGGGAACTGATAGTTTGTGGTGTGCTCAGAGCTACTGCATCTGTCCCTTCCCAGCAAGAAGAGAATGAGGTATTCAAAAATCTGGACTTGACAGGTGTCTGAGATGCCAGATTTTGTGTCAGGTATTTGGATTAGAAATCACCTTGGAACAGTGGAAATCTGGCTTGTCCAGCCTGCTGTTTGGCTTTGCAGCCAGGGACAGCTTGCAAATCTAGGCATGTGCCTTGTACAGGTATAGCTGGCAGATGCTGGAACTACTACAGTATTGAATTGAGAGGGAGGAGATAGTGTCCCTCTCTCTGTCCCACAGACCTCAGATGTAGTGACTTGTCTGGGTAGGCAGGGGAGTTCCCAGGGTTATATGCCTGCTGGGAGTTTGGCAAGTGGCGTGTCATGTACTTGACCCGGGAAAAGTATGACTTGCTTGCACTGCTTCTGTTCCTGGGAGCAGACAGCTGAAATGGTTTGTGCTTGAAGGCCGTAAAGTTTGTTAAGTCACTGAACTTAGTATAGGGCACTCTGGTTAATATGCACTCCTGTCCACCTGTGGACAGGAGATGAGTCTTTTCTGGTCATAATACTATGAAATAGGTTAGGACAAAGGCAGACCATAAAATACCAATATGAAGAAAAAGGGTGACTGCTTTACAGGGTCAAGCATTAGTAGATTCGTTGTTCCACATCAGCAGACTCAGTAACCTGCAGTACCTTGACCTCAGAGAATATAATATAGCTAAGTGTTTGTATTTGAACTCAAGGTTTTATCTACCATTAACATGAACAAACAAAACCAGAATCCAGACATAAAAGTGCAGAAGTCATCTATAAATAACAGAAAAATCACGGTCCGGAAGATAAGACTGATAAAAAGCTTAGGAGCTACATGCATTCTGTGGAGCTTTCTGTAAAGAAAAGCCGTCCTAATGTGCACAGCAATATAATGTTACTTAGGCACATGTGTTGGCAGGAGATCCAAAGGATTTACAGCTGGCTGATTGGAATGCTACTCGGTTCTGTCTGCCGTGGTCACTCTTGGAGTTGGCTGCAGAGAGGAAGTGATGAAAGAAGGGACAGCAGTTGGTTAAATTTGGTACTATAGTGTTTTGCAGTCCTTGGTGTATCTTTGTTGTCTGCTTTATGGAAATGTGTTATTGATCATGTTGTATCCAAAAAGACCGAATGCAACATCTAGTGTTCAGGCGAGACTTGGTTACACAGTAAACCATTTCTCAAAAGCCCAGCACTGTAATTTTTATGATTAATTTTTTGAGTACCTTGTGTATAGCATGTTTCTTTGAAGAAAACCTGGGTCTATTATTGGTACCAATATACGCTCTTTTGTACACCTGTAGAAAGCAGTTCAATTGGTGTCTGTCTTGTTATTTTGTATCAGTGGGGGCTGGAAGCGGACAGGCTGATTAGCAGCCTTGCTGTAAAGGATCTGGAGGCGGTGGTGGACACCGGGTTGAATATGAACCAACGGAGTGCAGTCATTGCCAGTAAAGCAAGCTGCCTGCAGGGCTGCATGAGGAGGAATATGATTAGCAGGTTGAGCAATATTGTTATTATTTCTCTCTGGTGCTGGTAAAGCCCCACCTGAAATACTGTGTCTGGCTTGTGTCTTTCCCCTTCAAGAAAGATCCTGAGACAGTGGAGAGGGGTTGCTGAGATGGTCAAGGCCTAGAGCACACGATATGTGAAAGGTGGTTGAGAGATCTGGGCTTGCTTCGGCTTGAAAAGACAGGAAATGTGATAGCAGGTACAACTGTTTGAAATGCAGTTACAGAGATGGTTGCGGTAAACTCTTCTTTTGGTGACCAGGTGCATTGGCTGTAGATTGTGGATTGGGGGGTTCAGGTTGTACATCAGGAGAAATGTTATTGCAAAGAGGGTAAAGTGGCACTAAAGCATGTTACGCAGAGAAGTGGTGGTTTTGAAGACTTGTCTAGACAAAGCCATGGCTGACCTGATCTGGTTATGGGAGGTTGAGCTGGGTCATCCTCTGAAAGTCCCTTAGAAACAACATTTCTGTAATTCTGTGTAGATATCTACATTGATGAATTGGAGTAGAGGGGCAAAAAAGTGAAGTAGGAAGCTTGAAATGGAGGGGGTGAGGTAGAAGGTCTGAGAATGGTGTTGGGCAGAGAACAGACGTTGCCACTGCTGCTTTGACAGATTCTTGTCGTGAACTAAGCAGTCTCATGAGAAATTATAGCTGGATGGTACATTACGTGACTCATGAACTGAAAAAACAGAAATATGTGCCGTAGGTGTAGAGGCATTGGATTTAAAATCTGTATTAGAGGGTTTTTAGAAGGTGCTTGTTGAAAAGTGTAACAATACGAACAAATGCAGATACACTGTTTAATTGAACATATGCAGGTATGAACAGTGGTATTAAACAAAATGTGAACTTTGCTATAAAGACTAATTGTGGCCAGTAAATAACAGAATTGCCAGCCCGGCACATTAATTCTTTGTTCTAAAACCATCTTCCTGCTGATTTTTCTGACTTTCTGTGCATTGGTAGGTGGTGTTGAATTAGTCTATGTAAAGATTAGGCACTGCTGATAAACTTTCAGTTGTGAAAAATGAACAGGCTGGTTTTATCCAGATGAAGGTATAATTCTCATGTGTACTTGTAGCAGAACTTAAACGGCATGTGTGATGTGGTGGCAGGGGAGGGTTTGGTCTTTTTTTTCTTTGAGATTTCTGTGAAATTCAGTCACAGGTTTTCAAACTAGTCATACAGCGATAATAACTTGTGTTTTTTAACCACTCTTTAGAACATTTTCCCATGCAATTAGGAAGGACTGGATCCAAGGGGGAAGTTTGCAGCCTCAGTTACTAGATACAGCACATACGCACTTCAAACGAGATTGAATGGTTGCTCAGCTAGGTGGGTGGTGTTCTTCTCTGGCTAGTTTGGACCATCAGTAGAAGCTCCTTTGAGCTGGACTTGCCTGTAGAAACATGCCCTGAGTTTGGGAAATTTGATGAAGATGCTTGTTTTCTTTTTTTTTTCTTCCTCAAACCCTGCCTACTGTGAGAATGAATTAACATTAAGCAATGAGTACCTACTTTTAGCTGTGGACTCAAATGGTGATTTTCAGTGATAGAGGAGAGACTTAACTGGTCTTTTTATCTCCAATTTTTGATTAGCATTTTGTGCTTCAGCAGCATCATCATGTTGAAGTTTAAATTAATTCGAAAGAGATTTTCTAATTTACCTAAAATGTGGAATATTTGAGATAACAAAATGAAGCCCTACAGGTCATGTGTTTTCCAGTAGCAGCAAAGTCAGTTCTGCTTACTTAAGCTAATATTCTTTTTAATTCCTTTCCTGTGTCTTGCCTAAGTATAAAAATAGGAGCAGGAAGAACAGAGAGTCCCTTCAGTGACTAAACTTATCTTGACAAAAGTCATTGGCTTAAAAAGAGCAGAGAGACAATATAGGTCAACCTGTGTTAAAACATGCTATAGACTTCTGTTACCTCTTTTTAGGATCTTGGGATGGTTAAGAACATGACTTGACAAAAGTTAATCACCTGAAATTCTTTAGGTAAGAAATTACATGTGGATCACAGAGAGGCAGAGGAGATGTTTGTTGCAGTATAGTTTTATCCAGTTTATGAAGCAATAGATGATTATAACTCAATGTGTCTGGCTGACTCTGGGAACATCAGCAGACCAGTTTATGGTCAGGTCCAACAGAAATTGCAATGCATTCAGAGACTTAAGGTATTTTTTAAACTCCAGGAATAAGTCTGTATGACTAGTTTGGGTCAAAATCTTTCACATTTATTTGAAAAGAAATGGACAGATTACTGAAAATATTTTGCATTTCTAAACCGTAAGATGCTTTGCTGCCTTATTCTACAGGAATATCTCTCTGTAAAGGCCAGCATAATGAAGGAATATATTTTCTCTTTTCAATGCAAGTCAGTAGCTTCCTTCTTTAGATAATGATAAACCTGATTGGTCTAACATTGATTTAATTTTTCATTGCATGAAAGATAATTTGTGCCTTCAGTTTATTTTTTCCTTCATCTCCATAATGTATTGTTCATTTTTGCATGATCTTCTTTTTAAGCCATCTTTGATAGTATGCTACCTGCTGCCTTAGCTTCTGCAAGCATCATGAAGTGGAGGTCATGGCAGGTGGACCAAAGAGTCTTGTGGAATGCCTGCGTATATCCACCATAGACATAGCTCCCTCCTCTCCTCATCTTTGAATATGCACTAATTGCTTACCCATTCAAAGACATGACTTTCAGACTCCACAGCAATGAACTGCGAAAGATGCACATTAGCATTCTGCTAGATAGTCCTGCAAGGTCGCCCAAGGTGAGCTGCCAGCTGTCCGACTTACCAAAGCTCAGTACTATGGTAGTAAATGAAATTGTTTGCATTATTAGGTATATAAGGTTTTTAGAGGGGCACATGAACACTCACCTGAGCAAAGGTTGTGGCAACAAAATGTACATTGAAAGCTTTCTTAAGTAGCTGAAAGATTTATTTTTATCCTTTAATGGAAGAAACTAATGCCATGAAGGAGACATTGTGAGGAAGTTCCCCGGAATGATTATACTCTCGAGTGTTTGCTTCTCTTCTTTGTGCCTATCCATGTGGTAAACATGCTTATAGGCAAATCTTTCATTCCCTTAAAAAGATAAGAAAAGGATTGATTAGCACACTTCTTGGGGAAGAACAGAGTTAACCATGATCCCATCTTTTCAAGCACTAGCACTTTCCATGTACATTAGTGCTTCTGTTGTTTAAACAGACCTTATTCTTAAATATGTGTGAAGTTAGGATTTAGCAGATAGATCAAGTACCTGGCGTTAATCCAAGGTCTAATTCTTAATCTTCTGTAGTATGGATACGGTAGATAAATTTCTCAATGGCCAATTTTAAAAACTCTTCACTCAAACCCGACATAGCCCATTTCAGTCTCTCTTTAATAGGAAACCTAATAACTTTTTCTGATGGGGTGCATAAAACTCTGGCATTTTGTTTTCTTTTTATTGCCAGATGCAAGCGTGTTCATGTATTTACAGTCAATAAAGCTATCAGTGCTATACACAGGTTTAGATTAATAATTTCAACCTTTCAGTCTGGAGTGCCTGATTTAGGCCACTGCTGTGTTATTTGCATGCTTTGGTCACATACTGACTGTCCGATCAGTTGCAGTATTTCTGCTTTTGAGCAGGTTCTAGAAGCGGGAAAATTCGTTCTGGTATTTTCATTCATACTATTTGGAAGTTATCTGTCAAACCAGGAGCAGTGTGAGTCTTGTACATCTACAACAAATAAAGAAGGTAATCCCCAAGCCTCCTTTTCCATAATACATTTTTGTCTCTGGTATTCTCTTCTTTACCGTGTTCAAACTTTGATTTTTGTGTAGTTTCCGAGAGAGGTTGTTATCTATTAGGATTTACCATCAAGGAACAATAGTTTTAGAGATGCAGTATTTCGTGTGCATGAAAGAATGTGTGAGCTGTCCAAACCATCAAAAGTAGAGACTGTATAGGAAGGAAGAAACACTGACCTATTGCCTCATAGAATTAGTGAATGTTTATGTTTGCCCAGAGAGCCAGGTTGTATGGTTTGTCCTGTTATCTAGACTTTTCTCTCCCTTGAAGTGTCTTAACAGCCCATTCCTGCCCTGAGCAAACCGGTTAGTCATCACATGCTGCTCTTTTTTTTTTTTTTCCTGTATTTTTGTAATGCTTGCATGAGATAAAATATATCTCTGCCCTAAAGCCACTGCAGCTATTCTGTGTAGCAGACCATAGGCTGGATTAGCACTTGTGGCAAAATGTGCCACCTCTTGGTGCTAGGGATTTATTTTTCTTTACCACACGTTGACTCTCTCAGGATTTTTCCCATAAGACCGAGCATGCAAATATAAAGAACAAATAAGATTTTTCACTAAATATCTTGACACATTTTACTGGATTTAGATTCACTTTCCACAGTTTCTGTTTCATGCTTACTTTACTTCATCTAAGAGCAGTCACAGTAGCAGTATAAAAATAACTTCTAAATTGAATTTTTTGAGATCCTCCTCTTCTGCTATCTCTTACTGCTCTCCACTTCTCTGCTGATTTTATGTTTCTTTCTAGTCTTCTCCTTGAAAATCAAGATCTCCTTATGCTTTGCATTACCAGCTGTCAGGCGTGATGCTGTATATGCTGATATGCCACTGTGTTAGCTTGCTTTAGCACTGTTGGCAGCACTCTGCTGTCATGCTCAATTGAGACAGAAAGGACCATTTCTTACTGGAAAATTAATGAAAAATGCCTTTTATTTTTTGTAATAGAACTGTTTTGAAAGAAATTAAACATACAAGGAAATCTGTATTCCAACAAGTCAGCACTTAATTTTATACAGGTTTAAGTGTCATATTTGGCCTCACTATATAGTTCATTTATATAATTTAGTGAAATTATAGACTCAAGTTGCTACATGTGATTTCTGCACAAATACCATCAACTGAGGGGTTTTTTGTATTTTTTCTTTTCTTCTTCCTGACATAGCTGATTTTGAGCAAAAGTGAATGCCACCCCAGGTGTCTGGAAATTATCTCTGGAAGGAGAGTAGTAACCAGCTTATTTGCATCCCTCTGTGAAAGGGAGAGGCAAGGTCAGGATGTTTATAATGGAGATGATCTTTTTTCTGACCTATTCTCTTCCTCCACCCTTCAAAAGAGAAGGAAGTAGAACATCTTCTGTGTTGACTTTTTTTCTCCTCTGTAGCCATGGCCTTCCTATCTCTTATGTTTTTTAGAAGAAGATTGACTTTTGCAGGTAATTCTTCCAGTCTAGGAGGCCCAATATTAGTGGGCTACTACTAATCTTAGGGCTAGTGTAAAATGAAGTAGCAGTTTTGCAGCAGGTTTCTTTCTCCTCGGTACTGACTGCCCTGGTAGTGGCTTTTCTTTGATATGCTTGCAAAGCTGATCAAGCTAAGCAATGAAATTCTCTTAAAGACAGAATATGAGGCTGTTTCTGTGCTTGTGAATTAGACAGAATGACGCAGCGTCTTGCACTTGTATGTGATGTTTAATTGTTAGCATGGTCCCTTATATGATTTTGGCTCATGCCAGCTAGAGCTCTCCTGGGCGATGCTTGTGCTTGATTCAGGGCATAACCTGTGCCTAGAGTAGACAGTTGGATTCAGCCCCTGCTTTGGGGGAGAGAATTCAGCCGCATAGTTGTGAGCTACATCATGTTGCTTGATCTTACTGTCAGCGAGCTGTCTCTTCTTATTTAAAAGATTATTTACAATATAGCCTCTGTTCCCACTTGCAGGGGATTTTAGGCTCCAATAGCCCTTTCTGGCCTTTTCTCAGGAGTGACATGTCTTGACTTTACTCCTGTTCTTGGGCTTTCAGGATGGGTGTTGTTTCAGGGAAACCTTTCGTATGCAGTGTTCCATCCTCTGTGTTGCTTGTAGGATAGCAGTTTCTTGTTGCATCATCCAGTTTCTACCTTTGTTAGAAGGAATGCACAACAGGTTTTGTTGGTAAGATTAAAGAAGCAAAACAAAATTTAGAGGAAGCTACCTTATACCTGTTGTGCTGTTTAGACCAGTAAACTGATACTTGCTCTGAGAAGTGAAAATGACATCTATGGAGCCTTCATAGTAATATAATTCTCTTCAAATGAGTTTATATTGCTGGTATGTGTTAAAATGAATACTGAAGGTGGTATGGCTAGCTGACATGGTTACACTGGTAGAATGTAGCATGCTGGACATTCTGAAGCACTTTGAAACATTTTCCAAACTGACTGTATATAAGTACTTGAAAACTGACAGGTCCCTTTGTCATAAAGTTCAATTTCTGTCACAGGTATCATCACTT
>VZTO01014091.1:8988-21614 GCA_013400615.1 Syrrhaptes paradoxus
TATTATTTTCCTCATTATTTTATCACTTTAAACGTAAGTAAAAAAAATTTTTTTTATTTGGTGCCTGTGTCCTTTGTGCTAACCTTGACGATTGGCAAAACAGTGGAACAAATATCACCTCTTTATTCAAGTCTGAATTTGGACTACTACTGAATGGATTTCTGCTGCTCCCCCTTTTCATTTAATGTATCCTATTCAACTCTTGGATACATATCATTATAGAAAGAACACGAAATATCTGCCAGCTAGGACTAAATCTCTTGGTGCTTGTACTTTACTCCTGTAAAATCTTGATAGCACAGATGGCTATCAACAGTCTTCAAACTTTTAAATACATTAATGGTAAACCACTGTCTCTAGCAGAAGATGCTCTGGTACATTCAACCTTGGTCATGACTTCTTTGAATTCTCTCCTCTTTCGGCCTGCTTCAATCTGGCTATACAGCCACTTCCTCTAAAATGTAGTTCTTAATTTATAAATGGTGGGAAGCTCTTGTTTTCAGGTAAACAGATTGGATTTACCTTCATATCTTAATTTACGTGCACTTTGAGGGCTGAACCATACATGAGCTAAATTTTACAACCTGACTTCAGGAAAGACAATAATTTTATATACAAGAGAAAGAAGTTACTTTGGAAGTGACATTATGGTTTTTCCATCCTCTGTCTGGAACTCACTTTTCGTATGCTCCAGGGTGGCGACCAAAGTGGAGTTTCCGGAAAGGCACAAACTTCCTGTCCATATGTTGCTTGAGTCTCAGGGGGCCATGCCAGAGATAATTACCGTTCCTCTCATAGAAGACCACCAGGTGAATGGCATGAGACGCCAGTTTAAATATGTAGTGCAAGGGAATTTCAATCCCAGACAGGTCATCCATCCCATCCAAGCGGGGGTCCTTGTTCATAATCTTTAGCCACTGGAACCCCATTTTCTCAGCAGTTCTAAAAAAGCCCACCTAAAAATGAGAGAGAGGGAGGGATGGAAAGAGAGAGAGGGAAGCTAAAGATTGAAAAAAAACAAAATTGAACACTAAATGCTTTTTATAAACTGGTATTATTCCCCATTTTCATCTTCTAACCAGACTTAAGCACAAATTACTCAAAAATTTCTAAGACCTTAAAGATCAGCAACCACAAGCAATTCCAATCACTGTATTTCCTTTTCTTAAATTCTGTCCCTCAAATATTCAATAAAACAACAAATAAATGTTGTGAGCCACGCTTGGACTAGGTTTACTCCTTGCCATAGCACCCTCCTCTGCATCTTCAAACTGTTCTCTGAAGTTATTCTTGTGCCAAACTTGACATTCTTAAGTTCTCAAATAATGGTACCACCAATACAAAAATGATTACTGTAAAATCTTCTTTTATGATGTATATAAATATTTGTCTAAATCTCACCAGACGTTGCACTATGTGACAGGCTTTCGTATTTCCACAGAAAAAGGGAATGAAATTCTGGCTGATAAGGAAAGAACCAATCAGCATCTGAAGACCCTTTCAATTACCCGCCTTGAGGTGTTTTATACAGGCGTATCAGCTTCTCCTCTGGATGCTAAGATACTGTCAATGAGCCACAAAGGAATGCAGAGATGGATTTATATTAGCATGCTGCCAAACAACCTTATTCTCAGTTTACTTAATTCCTTTACAGCTATGGGTAAAACAACTGTCTGATCAGATCCAGAGTGCCACCACCCTTGAGTGGGACTCCTTCAGTAAAATAGTCACAGACTATTTTAAGGTCTCCTGTTTTTTCTGAAGAAAAAAAAAAAACCCAAACGAACAAAAAAAATGAAAAAAGCTGTTCGTCACTCGTATCTTCAGCCTGTACAAATTAATGTTTCCAGATTACACTTAATTGATAAAATAATCCTGGATTCCATCTTGTCTTTCATCACATGCTATACCTCTATCTTTAACACACCTATTTAAAAATCTCAGGGTATCAAAGAAAAGCACAGATACCAATACACTGTGACAAAATAAAATGGTGTTAAGTACAAAGATATACTAAACCAAATGTAAACCAGAAGACTATGATAATCTTCCCAGTCTTGTCACATCAGTACTTGCATTTCCTCCCTGACAGACCCCTCCAAACTCAAAGCATATTATGACTGTACCTACATTAACAGGCTTAAGGTTTTCCTTGTTCCTAATGGACGACTTTATTTTCTCTTTTTGGCGTGGCTTCTTACTACAAGTGTCTATAAATATTGCAGACAACTTCTAAAAACTTTCAGTTATCTATAAATGACTTTTACTTTTAAAAAAAAAGTTTCCTCTACCAATACCTTTACAAGATTTCCACACAATTAATTCAGAGGTCTTAATACAAACACGAAAGCATTATGTCACAAAATCATACAACAACTGAATGCATTATAACACACAAATGTCAAGTGAAGAAAAGGCACTTACTTCATGTTTCCATGTTTTGTCCAGTAGTGCAAATGTTGTAAAGTCTCTTGGAGCACAGAAGTACTTGCATTCTGGACTAGGACCATCAGGAGAACTTCTGATCTGTTCAATGTCTTTATCAACCAGTCCCAGAATCAAAGGATCGATCAAATACACTGGTATATTGTGACTGGATATTAAGCCTAGGAACTTCCTAACCACATGCTGTTTAACAGTGGATAAAATTAGAGGTTAGAAGCACCATCTTCAAGCACACAAAGGTTAATAGATTAAATCTCTTTGACAGAAGAAAATAAAAACCACACTGACAGAAGGAAATCTTATCTCTCCATAGATTTTCTGAGCATTCACTTTACTTCCATGGCCATTTGTGGAAATTAAAATTTTCTCTTTCAGAAGAAGAGGCTGCCCTCAGGCTTTCCAGGTCTCTAAGACTAGAGGAAAAATCCTTCAGCTTCAATTAGGATTTTCCACAAGTTAAAGCGTTCCAAATCTAGAGTGCTAGACTTAAGAACAGACTCTAGGCTAAACTCTTCAATAAACTAGAGCTTACAGGATGAGACATGATGCACATGTGGTTGCTGAGGGAACTCACTGATGTCATTCTAAGGCTGTTCTGCAACATCTTGAAAGGCCATGGTAGTCAGGAGCTGTTCCTCAAGTCTGAGAAAAGGCAAATCTCGTGTCAACTTCAAAAAGGAGGACCTGTGAAACTGTGGCCATCTTTGTCTGAGTGCACAGAAAGCTTCTGGAATAAAAACTCCTGGAAAGTCACATCCAAGCACACAAAGGACAAGGATGTGATTGGAAAAGCCAGCCAAAGGCAAACGGCATGTAATCACAGTGACTGCCTTTGAAGAAGCATGTGGACAAGGAAAGAACAATGGACACTGTTCACACCTTGACTTCAGCAAGGCTTCTGACCCACTCCCAAACCATATCCCCAAACCTCAGGCATGATGCCTGCTGTATGTATACGGAGGGTGATTCAGTGAAAAGGTCAGAAGTGAGTGCTACCCAGTATTTGGATACTAGTGTACCCAAGGCACTCAACCATGACAACATTGCATAAGAGGTTAAAAGCTACTGCAAGAAGGCCTTGTGCCTGGTGAGAGGATTTATTAACTTGACCCAGTGGAGAATTTTGATCAAGTACATTTTAATGTCCATGGCATACTGAAGATTTACAGAAATTATAGCCACACTGCTATTAAAAATGTAGCTGATGTATGTAACTCTAACAGTCAAATTTAATGATGTAAATTACCATTCTAATGAGAAAAAAATATTTGCTTATAAAAGCACTGCCAGGCTGTATGTCTGCCACATCTCAAGGTTTCTAGAAGAGGTGTGGTAAGAGAAAACAATGGCCTACTGCCCAAGCTACCTGTCCCACAAGTTGACCCTGGCTTTCTAACTGAAGCTCTAACCATCCTCCTGTCCAGCTGCTGTGTCTGTTCAATCAGACTCCACAGGCTAAACTCCAATTCTGACACTGGGCTTTGGTATCAGAGAGATGTAAAAACGTGGATTAACAAACAGAATTTAGGCAGCAGTACTACATGTGCTGTACAGGCAGAGGCAAGGCCATTCTCTTAGTGATTTCAGCTATGTGGAGCTGAAAAATTAAGTGACGTGCCAGCATTATTTCTATAACTAAAACAAGCAGATCAGGCTGATGAACAGGAAGCAAGTCTGTGCAAAAATATCTATTCTTTTTTCCTCTGTCACTTCTCCAGGGAAACAGATGCTTTCAGTTGAAATTTACATAGCCAGTAGAAAGAGATGGTGAGGATGTCAAGCAGCTGAGACAAACACATTCAAATAAGAGTTTTGGACTCATCATGCAGGGATCCTGAAGAAAGCTTGGAGTGCAACAGGTCCCGGGCAGGACCATAGAGCATTCTGCTTTGTTACTAACGATCCCGTAAGATCAAGTTAAAAGCTTAATAAGAACTCTGGCCGCAGTCTGACAGATTGGAAACTCTCTGTGATCAAGTCACCTAACACCTAGTAGGTAGTTTCAAGGGGTGCCACCTCCAAGCACAGTTCCTGGTGCAAGCAAACAGACAGTTTGCACTATTCCCAAACACAGCTCTTAATCTGAGTACCTTCCCTCCTTCTCAGTAGAAATAAGGTATTTAAATGGCTATTTTGCTAAACAGCAACATTCTCATATTGCATCCAAAGTGAAAGGCAGCCAGCTCCCAGCGCACCATTCTCTTTAACCATCTGTGCTGTTTTCCCGCTGGGAGATCTGTTAACAAAAGACTTGTGAAAAGTGTTTCCGAACAAATGTTAACCCCAAATATCATAATGGAGCTTCTGATTCCCTGAGGCAAATACAATGTTTTGTTTGCACTCAATCTTGCAAACCTGAAGTACGACACAAAAAAGAATATCCCATTTCATGTATCTAACAGTACTCCTAACACTTCTCCTGAACACTGGAATACAGCAACTGGTAAATGCTAAAAAGTAAGTTTCCCGCTTGTGAAGAACTTTATGTGACCCAGCATAAGCAAATAACACAAAACACTGAGCAGAAAACTAGATGCTGAGTCTGCAATTCTGTGTGAGTTCTCTGAGACTTGCAGAAGAACCACAGGAACCAATGACATCGTACATACCCATCTAGTGCTGTCTTGCCCTGACTGGCTTCCTCTGATTTTTGAAAAAACTGCTCCATTCTATTAAAACCAAAGAAGGGGAGGGGGAAGAGAGAAAGAAAAAAAAGTAAGTTTCATTTGCTAAATCACTTTGAAGAGAGCAGGCATTATATTTGCTTATTCCACGAAAGCAAGCTTGTGCAGGCCAGCTTTCTCTCACCTTCTGCGACAGGTAGAACTTGTAATAGTACAGCTGGAAGAGGAGGAACGCCAGGCTGGTCAGAGAAAGGAGAGCCAGGACCACGTTCTTATTGATTTTCTGCATTAGTCTTCGGGGCGCTCTCGATCAAGGCCTGGAAGCGGGGCGTCGCTCATCTTCTCCGGTTTCCCAGCTCCTCCTGCGCGCCGGCAGAGCAAACCGGGGCGCTGAGCAGGCTGCGCCGGCCGAGCAAACAACGGGGCGCTGAGCAGGCCGCGCTGCCACCCCTGGCTGCACCCACCAGGCCCGGCCCGGGCGCCGCCCTGCGGACCCGCGGGGGGGCTCAGCTAAGGGGCCCTCGGGTACCGTCACCCGCACCGCCGCGGCCCGTCCCCCCGTCCTCCCTTCCACCCACCGGGCCACGGCTCCGGGCTTCCGCAGTCTTCCGCCTTCCCGGCCGCCCTTAACAGCGGTGCGCCGCCGCGCCCGCCGCCATGCGCGCATGCGCGGCGGGGGCCGTCCCCAGCCTACCGCTAACGGAGGGTCTCTGGGCCCCGCCCCACCCGGAGACCCGGCACCGCCCTCCCCACCCCGGAGGATGATAAAAGGAAGAAAACACAGGCACGTCAGCTTTGAAATGTCAGTATTAATACAAAAGGCTAGCGTCACACAGGAGCCAAAGACATCAAAGTACTCCGCGGGCTCTGAGGCACCCCTGCCGCTCACCGCGGCCAGCGAGGGGCTGCTTTCCTCGGGGCGCGGCGCTGACAGAGAACACCTGAGGTACTGCCGGGGAGGGCTGAGGAGATCCCGCGCCGCCGCCCGCCGGGACAGGCCTCGCAGGACGCTGCCCGACGGCTGCGGTGACGAGGGCACCAGGCGATGGAGGAGCATGCCCCGCTCAGCCCAGCGACAGGAGAGAGGCGTGATACCTGCTTCACCCTGGTGAGGGAAAACCACATCTAGGCTTCCCCTGCCAACGGGGCGTTCAGACTATCCGAGGCTGTGGGGGGAATGTCCAACAGAACTCAGGGCAATTGTCTATCAAACTATGAGCCACATTCATAACCTGTGATCCTTATCTGACTAAAATATCGCTCAGTCAGATGTTCTTCCTGAGGGAACCACTTAGTTTCTCCAGTCTGTTTCTCAGTATGAAACAGCAGTAACATGGGAGAGTGCGAGGGGGGAGGAAACATTAGCATCTACCTTTTCTGCTTAAAAGATGGCTAAAGGAATAAACTTGTCACCCTCTGCCATCCTATTTGGTATCTGGAGAAGCACCTATCACCGGGATGCTGTTAAATCATCCTTTCCGAAATTAACATCCCCTCCTGTAGTTCATACAGCTTTCTACATAAACAATGAAAGCTACCGTTTTCTGATGTATTATCAACTCAAGAAAACTTTCAGTTCCTTATAAATTATTCTGAAGTTATTTTAACTCTGAAAGACTACCAGTAATCAGCATTAAAAAAATAATCTAATTTTGGTCATACAGAAGAAGACTCCTGTCTAGCCACCAAACTACATCAACTCCAGAGCAGAAAGGCTCAGGGAGTATTAAAGTCACCAGGCATAATGTTAACTACCGGGAAAACTACAAACCTTCAAAAGGTCAAATCCATTACCAAAAAACAACCTCCCCAATTCCAGAAGTGGATTCCCCTAGGAAAAAGTAACTTCACAGGCTGCATACATCCCTCCCTAGCCACAGGTACAAACAGGGCACCAACTGCAACAAAGTATCACCAGTATATCCGTACTGGACAGACACTAGCTCAGAAAAAATAAAAGACTAGAAGAAAAAATCTAAAGTGCTTAAGGCAATTCTTCATATCCCCATTTACTGAAAACAACTGGACTAGCTGTTAGCAGCAAAAATTTGACATCTGTGCAAACTATTATATAACAAATTCATCCTTTAAGGGTAAAAAGTCACATGTAAGTTCATCTAGGACATCAGGTAAACTAAAACTTGCAAGTCACAAGTCACAGTATGAAATACTTCAATCTTTCTTCTAAGTGTTAAAGAAAAATTACATTTTTACACTGTGCATATTAAATTTACCTTGCAGGTTACACTACATCTTGCCAAAAAAACTTCATAATGTAAATGCTCTTATGTAGGCCTGGAGATTACTGATGGTTCTTTCTCACTACACATGAACTCACTGTAAACATTCCCTTTCTTTGCAAAAAGGGAAATTTAAATAGGAACTGCAGCTGAACACCCAAGATCAAGCCAATGACCAGGCAGTGTGAATAGGCACTAGCCTATTTAGATGTCTGTTTACCACACTCATTCAAGAGAACAAGTCTCAAAACAAGCAGCATCCACCTTAACTCTCCTCTCTCTAAACAGCACCAGGGTCCAAGCATGTAAATCTCATTTCCTCACATACTACTGAATTCATAGCAGCTGAGACCTGAGAACTGCCAGTCAGGTGTTCATTGCAGTAAAAAGGAAAGAAATGAAGAATAAATATTTAAGATTAGTACAAAGACTATGTGGATAATAACATCTGTAGATAATGTGTGAAACAGATTCAGATGCTGTTCATTTAAGAATCACGTCACCTTCAAGTATCTTTGCTTCCATACTCAAAACACTAAACTGGGTGAGGAAGGTAAACTGGGAATGGTTTTGCACTTTCCTCTGCAATAGAGATTACAGCCAACTTAGCTGATTACAGCTAATATGCAAATATTTTGAGATGCTCAAGTTCCAGATATTAAATGAATATAAAAAGTTCAACCATTCTGTCAAGTTCAAAATTTCTCAAGAGAAAAAAAAAAACTTTCTAGAGCAAGTATTAAAAAGAAAATTTAAGTTTTCAACTGAACATCATCACCAGTTTATTACAAGTTGTTTCACAGAATTTCTCCTCCTCTTGAGAAATCGTGATGTACACAAAGGACCCATTGATACTAACAAGATTTACAATGATTAAATAGGGATGTTTTTACAGACTAAAAGATATGCAGAAGAAAATGTATTTTGGCCAATTCATGACAGACCCTGTCAGAATGAATCTGAAACAGCTTTCAGGTGTTAAGAAAAATTTTCATTTTGCAAACAGTTGATTCAAATGTATATCTGAAAATTATTCGTAGGCTCCTGAACTTCATTAGAGGGAAGAAAGCAGATTTAAACAGTCTATAATACAACAGTAATTCTCACTGAAAAGCTGAGATCTTCCACGAAGAATATGACATGCTTTTTTTAGCTCTCCCACTAATATGAATCATTTGACTATTTTACTAAGCTTCCAGCTAAGAGCTGAGATGGTGGAACACCCAGGCTCAACATTCACTTGATTTGTGAGTGAAAACATATAACCGCAGATCCAAGAGCAGATCATCTTTTAGCTGGCAAAGCATTTGCTTACTTTCCACTTTTTCCTTGCCCTTAAAAAAGGGGAAAGCATCAAGATGGAGCCTATAAAGTGATCCTTTAGAATATGGTCCTCTAAATGCCAGTCAGCCACATATACATGGCATATGGTACAAGCTAGCAAGTTAAGAGTGGGATTATATATATATATGTGCTACATCTCTGCTGGATAAAGAAATTATGCGATTTTTGGACTTCTCTGGTCATCAGAAGGTTCCAGGAATCCTCACTAGGCTAGTCAAAACAGGTAACAAAAATATGTGCCTGGGCTCAGAGGGTACTGCCCTATTACCAGGAATTTAGTGCTGCTTCTGCTCAAAGCCAGCTTGGATATTGACACAGGTGTTAGACAAGCTTTAGCCACCTTGAATCTGGCTTGAGAAAAAGCTGAAAGAGGTTTTAGCAATAGCCACCTCCCACTCCCCATCTTCTCCAGGGAGACGCATGTAAACTGAAGCTCTCACACTCTTTTTCCCAGCCTCAGCTGCATTGCAGCCTTGCTATCTGCAGACAATAATTCAATTTGCTATTCGCATCTGATGAACAATGTGAATTGTCAATTATCAGAATCCAATCAGAATAATGCCACAAAGCTGGAAAGCCAAGAGATGACCCAAAATGAAGAACCTCTGACAACAGTACCAAAAAAAAATTATTTTGAAATCATACCACTGTGATATTTTTCCAATCTAGGCTAGCAAATCAATATGCTTTTGAAATGCATGTTTGAGATCACAAATTCTAATGGGAAGCCCAATAATAATAAAATATGTAGTCAAATAATTAATGTTAGGAGAGCTAAGAAAATGGTATTTGTTATATTCTTCATAGAAAAATAATATTGATAACAAAATTAATATTCAAGTCCATAACAAAATGCTTAAATATTAGAAAAGTACATAGTTACAGCTCTTCATTTCCCCACTTATTTTTCAAATAGGCAACAGTTCAGTTTTCTGTCTTGATTCACAGTAAGTTCATAACACTTTAGCCCCAAACATTTGTGTTACCAGTACCCAGGCCTTAAAACAGCAGTAGGTAGCAAACCCACTTTAATCCAATGCTCACAAACTTTTGTGAGTAGCAGCTACAGAGGAAAAAGAACCATTCAGCAAGAGAAGTGTTTGATAGACATTACTAGGCAATATTGTTTAGACTGCTTGTTGAACCACTCAATTCATTTTCACTTTTCTGGAGTGTTTTCACAGCACTTGGCACCTGCAATCCAGTACTCACTGTAAGCCCACCACACCAGATCTAAAAGGGGAAAGAAAAAAAAAATCTGAACATTATGAAGCATGTACCTCTCTCTTCTCCCATCCCATCATGGATCTAACACATAACTCATCCTGCAGCTTCATTTGTCTTCTCTCTTGCCCTCTAATCACAGCACTTGCTAAAATATTCTCATCACACAGAAGCCAATTCTTAAGACCATAAAGTTTAAGATGCTTCAAATACTATGCTTTATGACTAAGTTTATAATCAAGTGTAAGATCTTATACTAAAAGACTTGCTCCTAATGGAAAAACTTCTGTGAAGACAAATGTACTAGCAGCAAGTACTTAGAATGACAATGAAAAGCAAAACATCACTATGCTCCAGTGTCTGAAAGCCGTGCCTAGTTTTAGTATAACAAGGCAGAATTATCCCAATGTGAACACAGTACAAAAGAATTAAGTTCTGAGAAGTTTCAGGGGCACAGGTACCAGTTATCTCTATTCTACAAATGAGTTACATGAAAGAATGTATATCCATGTTTATGATTAAATTTGAGATCTCTAATTAAGTAGTTGTTATTTTTATTTTAACTGTTCAGGCTAACACAAGTAGCATTTATAAGACTGCCATCCTTAAGTACTAGGGGCTGTATGAGATGCAGACTAATAGGCTGCAGTGTGGTAAAAAAAATTTCCCTGGGTGCCTTTGGAACTGGCTTAATGAGTCAGCCTTAGCAATGCATACATTCAAGAGTTAGAGGGGTGGCTTACATGTATCCCAACAGTTCTGAAGCTATTGTGTTCCTGTATGTTGAAAAGGATCAGCAAGGCAACTTGCTTAGTCACCTCCTAACAAATAGCTATTGAAAATCTAGACTCCTTTTGTCTGTACATATAGTCAACAGTAGAAACTGTGAAAGGAATTCTGTCTGACACAAGTGAAAATCAGGTGTTTGGAAATGCTAGATGTAAGGCTGCCTGAGCAAGTTACTACTTTTCCATTCCTCCTCCCTGCCCAAAAGAAGAATAATTTTATTAATTGGCCTAACCACACTTTAAAGTTACCATGCTGTGTTTCCTATGCTCTGAATTACAAGAGCTAGAGATCAGTGCCTAGCCAGCTGAGTTGTTGGTATGAACTAGCATGCTAGCCTCCTCCAGATTCCTAACTTTTCCTAGACCTATACTCTGCTTTGAAACCGTGATGCATTTGATAGTATCTTATAATGCAGCTGAGGCCTCCAAACTTAGTTACTTAAACAAATTACTTAACTCCTTAAAGGAAAGCAAATATGCAGTAACTACACCTTTTCTTGTGCATTTTTTGCAATGTTTGAAGTCTTTAGAATTGCAGTAAGTTTTTACTGATTAGCTCAGAGCCAGGAAAGAGTTATATAGACTAGTGAAAAGACTGGCAAGAAAATCTCACTGAGCTTTTAAAGATTTGAAAGCCTAAAAACTTGTATCTCAGAGGGAAGCATCTGGTGCTGTTTTGTCTCATGACACCTGCTCTGACAGCTTGAAGCATCTGGGGTTCCTATCTGCATCAGTTTGGGTCAATTATTGTAGCAGGTTCATAAGCTACTGGAATGTGCTACTAATTTGCCCTACAAATATGTAACTACTTATGTTTACATAGCTGAGACATCCAGGTGCACAGTTCTACTGTTGGAATGCTATTATAAGTACCATGTGAAACAAAAAAGAAAACAGTTAAACATTTTTTTAAATTATTAGTCAGCCAAAAACAGTGCTCCAAGATTCCTCCTTTAAAAAACAAGTAAGTCTTCAGTAAACTGAATTTAATGCTAGAAACTAAACAAAATTCTATAGATACTGACCATGAAGCCTGGCAGTAATGGTTGGGTAAACTTTGTTCTGAAGGTGTATAACAGCTCCTTTGAGTTTGCATTATAAAATGTGAGCTGACCTAAAAAAGGCAGAAAACAAGTTGAAATATATGCTTAAATGTTATTGCTGTGTAACTTTTTGTAAAATTTATTCTTTTCTAGGGAAAGGTTTCCAGAACACACTAAATGCAGTCCACATGACTGAAAAATTCTCAGTTAGTAGCTCTGTCATGATGAACACAGGTCATTTGACATTACAAGAAGTATTACACAAACAGCTCTGCTCCTTATTTTCATAAGAGACTCCATAAATCTGGATGTACTGCTTTAGCCTTGTACTGCTTCAGCTTGACATAGAGCTCTAACTAAATTTTTTAGACAAATCTCATTAAATTGTATATTTACCTCCATCAAAGTCACAGTATACTCCTATTCTGTCTGGAACAGGTATATCTAGAGTCTTGGTTTTATTATTATGTTTTGCTGAAAATGTGGTTTGCAGCCAGTTGTTGACATGAATGCACCAGCTTGAATTGGTCTTTCCGAGCTGGTCAAATTTCCCCAGGTTTCTATATGTTACTCCCACGCTGTAGGATTTGCAGTCCTTCTGGGCTCTCACCTCCCAGTAATGCTGTCCACTTTCAATAGCAGTGTCTCCTGCAAAACAAAACCAAATTTAGTGGCTATAATTAAGTGTACTTTACAATGCTTGCTTCCTTATAGGCACCAGTGATGTCTTCTCAGTGTAAATATAAATATAAATATAAATCAGAATGAGATTGACTGATCGCGAGGTACAGGGCGGTTTTTCGGGAGATTCCGTCGCCAGGAAGCCCCCGCGGCAGCGGAATATCCTCCATCCCGCCGACCGCTCTCCCGCGTGAGGCTGACGTGGCACGGCACGGGAGTTGTCAGGGCAACCGCGGC
>VZTO01014093.1:0-16037 GCA_013400615.1 Syrrhaptes paradoxus
CAAACATTGCTGTGTGTGTTTGGCCTCTCCCCCTAAATGCCTGTATGAGCCCTTCTGACTCTTTAATAACCATTACGTATGGATTGTAAACATGTAGATAGTCTGTGTAGACTTAAGTCTAGAGGGCTCTGCTTTTTATTTAGCAGCAAGCACTGTCACAGAGCCCAAGTACCCAGGTGACTGGGATATGTGCTCTAAAACAACATTGTCACTTTTAATTCCAGTAATAATTGGTAACCAACTTTCTTCAGGAAAAGTCAAAACATCTTCCTTTATCACTCCCCTTTAGAACAAATTTAATTATAATCCGGTGTTCTTCACCATTGTTAACTGTAAAGTAAACTTTGGGAAGACGTTTTCCCCCTCTTGTGCAGTGTTCATGAAGAATGTACCTGTCTAGTCTTTTGAGCATGGTAGTCATCTTTGCATGTATATGTACTAAGGTGGTTGATCAATATTTTGAATGTTCGTGCGTGGTTTAAACTTCAGCATTTATGGCTTTCATTCCTCAGTGAATGTATGTCCTGCAGCTGGGTGTAACATTTAAGATGTGTAGTTATGCCTAGTTTATTCAGTAGCATGCTTTGTCCTTTTTGTGTTTCCTTGATGAAGTCAGCCCTTATAGCTCTTACAGGTACTGAAAGACCTGCTTTGTTCAAAAAGTGTGTTGAATTTCCAGAGGTTATAAGTGATTATGGAAAATTAATACAATGGCAATGCATTTAACATACTGTGCAAGGAAAGTAAGCAAGTGTCCATTTGAAGACTAATACTTCAGTGTGCAAGAGGGATTTTTAATTCAGCATGGACTAGATTAATCTGTCCTAACCACAAGAAATTCTCAGTTTTGCATATCTAAACATTGCTTGTTCTACAAGTTGCAAGTTGTAAATTTTAAAAATCACTTTTATGATTAGCATATTGTATGGGGATGTGACCTAACTCAATCTGATGTCCCTGATGTCATCTTTGCCAATTCCAGGCTTCACAGTTAGAAATCTGGGGGGGTTGGAATCTTGTGTTACTTATACACTTGTATTTTGTTGCATTTGCATTACACAGTGTTCAGGAGGACTGATTCTTTTAATTCTTACCTGATTTTGTATTGAGAGGATGGGAGGGGAGGCAACACTACTTAACTGATCAGCTGTGTCAAAACTTGCAGCTGCTGGGAGAGGAGGAGAGATAGAAGACTCAAAATAAGAGGAAGATACTCTACTACAATTGAGTTGACATTCACTTGTAACATTTGGAATTTCAAGAACATACTGCAATAAGTAGAAAATAATAGCTGTATGGCAAGTGGCTATAAGCAGTAAAATGTAGTATTCCTCAAAATCCTTTGTATACACTGAGTATTTGCCCATGGAGCAGGTTTCTGTTGTTGAACTGCCACTTCTAATGCTTAATCTTTGTTTTGTAGCTGCTGTGCCTTATTGGGGAGTCGTTTGATGACTACAGTGATGATGTTTGTGGTGCTGTTGTTAATGTTAGAACTAAGGGTGATAAAATAGCAATATGGACAACTGAATGTGAAAACAAGGATGCTGTTACGCATATAGGGTAAGTAATGTCGTTAGTGTCTTGAACATATGAAGCTGAAAAATGCATTTAAAGCCAGCTAACTTCATAAAGAATGCACTTCAGGCAAATGTAGCCTGTGCAGAGCTGTATCTCAGGTTCAAGTAGTTCAGTGCCAAATTATTTGTGTTATTGCATAGTTTTTTTGTATGGGCTTATGTTAGTAACTTTTTTGCATTGCTGCACTACATTCACTGTCATTTAGAAAGAATGAAGAATTGAATGTAAAACTTGCCAGAAGTTTTTCATTTCACAGTGAGGTGTTGTAACTAATACCTGCAGATAGTGTAGATTCTGTTGCAGTATGCCAGTTGGTAAAGGTTGGTAGCCAGTAAGTATTGTTAAGATTTTTCTCAGGAAAGTGATGCTTGCCAATAAGAGGAAAGATGCTGTAAATCTTAAGCTCACAAGATGGCCTTGTATTTGAAAAAAGCTGGACAGTGATGTGCTGTGGAACTCTACAGATGTTTTCCTACATTTTTGTGTGTTTTAAGTGCACATCAAACAAAATGCTGAGTTTCATGGATTATTATGTATATAGTTTTGTTAACAATCTGCAGTTGAACAGGCTTTGTTCTATGGTGTAAGTCAGAGCTTGCAGCCTGGTGTCATTAGTGACTTGCATCTCTCTCATGCTCTGAGCTAAGGAACACTGTGTGTAAGGGGGAATACTGCTGCTGCTTAAGTCAAAGTCCAAGCTGATGTTTCTTAGAGCTCCGGTTAGGTAGCTGCCTGTGATCAGTGCTGTAGTGAGTTGGGGGGTAGGGAGGTCTACTTGCTATCAATAGCTAAAGAAAAAACAGCAAGTCTGTGCACCTGAGATGTGTGTGGTGATTAAAAACTGACTGCTCCAGGGAACTGCTGCTTTATTTGGTTCAGGTGACTTTATCATCTCAGTTCTGGAATCATGGGCCATGACTTTATGGCTGTTTTGTTTCTATATGTGGGAATATAGCTTGCTGATGTTAATGATGTTCACATGAATGCAGCAGAATCCCTGTGTTCTACATTTATGTAGACCTGTTAATTATTTTTTGGCAAGAGCATGTCTTATTTTATATGGTAAGTCATTGCTCATACAGAACTGTAAGCTGATTTTTAAATGCAGTAAGCTAGGAAAATATAGTTTCAAGTCCTTTATTCATACTTTAGAATATTTTCTAAATAGGCAGTTATTTATCATGAAGATGTCAGCAAATCTTAAAAGTAGGTGTCCTGTTACTAATTCCTTCCTAAGGGCTTTGCTTAAACTGCTGTTCTATTTCTTTTCTTTAGGAGAGTATACAAGGAAAGATTAGGACTTCCTCCAAAGATAGTGATTGGTTATCAGTCCCATGCAGACACAGCTACTAAGAGCGGCTCCACCACTAAAAATAGGTTTGTTGTTTAAGACGACACCTTCTGAGTATTCTTTCATAGGAGACTGCGTCAAGCAATCGAGATTTGGGAGCTGAACCAAAGCCTCTTCAGAAGCAGAGTGGACTACATTTAAATTTGATTTCCATCTAAGTGTTGCTAAGATTTGTAAGAAGTCTCATTTGCCTTTGTCTTGTACTTCTGTGTTCATTTTTTTCTATTTTGGCTGAAGTAACCATTACCAATCATAATTTTAGTACACTTCAACCCCCAAATCCATAAATGTTTCTGTGTCCCACTCTGTAATAGCTTGGTAGAAACATTACTATTATGAAAAAGCCCATTTGTTTATCCACAGTATTCAGAAAATAAGTTGCATTTCTGTACCTGCAGGAAATTACTCTGTTTTACATTTGCATTGTATGCAGTAACATTTTGCTGGTTTGGAAAAGAGTATGGTGCATACAGTTTCTAGCAATTTTTTTATACAGCATCATCTTTGCTGTAACCTATGCTCATGGCTGCTAGATTAATTTATTTGTTTTCCCTATTTGATAACATTAGTGATATTTTTATTTCAGTTGTTTTTGCTCATATAACATTTGGTGAAGAATCTGGGAATATGACAAAGGTGGAATAAACATTAATTTTGTGCATACTTTGGTAATTTTTTGTTTTTTTCTGTAACATCGAAGCTTTGCTACAAATTCATGCATTTCAGTCAAATCACTGACTGTTTGTGTGATTTCCTAAACATAGTTGTGGATTTTTTTTTATGTAACACCATAATTTACATTCCTTACTAGAAATAGTATGTCTGTTTTTGTATCTTATGCTGTATTTTAACACTTTGTATTACTTTAGGTTATTTTGCTTTGGTTAAAATGGCTCAAGTAGAAAAGCGGTCCCATTCATATTAAGACAGTGTACAAAACTGTAAATAAAATGTGTACAGTGAATTGTCTTTTAGACAACTAGATTTGTCCTTTTATTTCTCTATACAGCAAGTATTTGTACTTCTTGTGACAAGGCAGTCTCTGCTGTGGCTTCTATTCTAGTGTCTTCCAAGAAAGATATATTCTGGAGCTATAGTCTGTTGAAACTTCTAATAAATCTATTAGATAGCACCCTAAATCAAAGTGAAATTATATTGATGTAGCTACTGTTTTTTTCTTAGTGATTGGACTAATTGATCATGGTTTGCATTGTTTCTCTTTTTACTTGGGTTTGTGCCAACTAAGAAACTTTGAGGGTATATAGAAAGCTGTCTAGTTTCAGGTAGGAACTGCGCTAAAAGTGCTGAAGTGAGTGATTCTACTTTAACTATATAATTCCTATATGAAGTGTACAAGTCAAATGCACTAGAGACATGGCTACAAAATAAAAGTATATGAGATCTGGTCTGCTACTATGTATGTCTTAAATGAAACTTTAATTGGCTTGGAAATTGGTGTGAGAGCTTTAAGTTTGCTTGTCTTGCAGGATTGGGGGAAAATCTTGAAGGCAATTGAGTTAACTTCCTGTTTTGAGCACAATGTGAGAGGCTTTCTTTTCACTCTTTATAATAGAGCGTGCAGCAAAATCAATGCTTTATTGCTAATTTCATATTTTTTTGGTGTGTGATATACTTTAAGATCTTGTTAGGGTTATATAGCCTTTCTTCAGTTAAACTTAAAAGGCAGATGCTTATTGGGGTTTTGATCTTTGTGGTAACTCCTTAAAGCAAGTGTAGCCACTGTGGCAGTGAAGCTTCAGTTGAATCAGGCTTTTAAATCTGTCAGATGAAGGCACTGAAGTGTTTCTGTATGCTGAGATAGACGTGAACGCTTGCTTGCACATTTTGTAAGCAATGTGTGTTGTAAATAGTGTGTCAGACTATACCAAGAAGGTATTGTGTTAACTTCTGGATCATCCTTATGTCTGTTTAATAGAAACACTATATCTAATGAGACTATGCCTTCAGTATTGGTCATTCACCAGGATGGATGTTGGATGTGGAGAGAGCTACTAGCCTGTTTGTATGCTGGTTTCTGTGGATTCTGGTGTAACTGGTTGCCTGCCCTGATTCTGCAGGTGTGCAAAGCAAGTCAGGTTTGTTTAATAGGACCCTTCATAACAGAATAGAGCAGTCCCTACCTATTTTCCAGCTTACTGCTTCAGCTAATCATCTTTGCAGTTAAAGTAAGCTTTTTGAACTAAATTTCTCTCAAATATTTTAGTTGTATATCAGCCTCAAGCTGAGTCATGTTTATAAAGGCTTTGATATTTCTGAATAAACCAGTAATGCTGGTATGCATAGGAAGGTAAAGATTAATCAGTTTCCTGAGTCATAACATCAGATTGTCTGCATGTATGTAATTTGGGAACACTGGGGCAAGGCTACTAAAACAAGTGTAATTCAGAAATTTAGGTAGCACTGCCCTTTTGTAAAGAACGTTGAGATTAAACTGTGTGCTTTTGTGAGAAGGATACAGTACTGGGTTTGTTTAATTTCACTACACAACTGACTGGAATATTGTTCAGCAGTTTATTCATCTGGAAAGGTGATTTATAGTGGTTTTTGATGTGGTCTCAGGTTTTTGAGTCTATTTAAGCATCCAACTGGCTTGCACTGTGATATGAAAATTTCCAGTAGGTTGATGTGAGGCTTTTCATTGCTCAAATAATTGGTATGTTTCTAGAAGACTTGAGTGAAAATTAAATTACACACTTGCTTTGTTAAATATATAACCTATGCCTCTAATTCATTGCTAGAAGAAGCAAGTAACCATGAACCTAGTGTTCTTCAACTTACAAATCACTTTGTGCTGCATACTAATGTTCTTCTGATCATGATAGTGTAGTTTGTATTCTTATACTATGGGAGAAAGCTGAGAGCTCTCTGTTCTGCGTATTAAAAAGACAGCCACAGGCTCATAAGAGGAAGAAGCAGTAAATGTTTTAAATCTATCTAGTTTGGGTACAAGATATTCAGTGTCAAACTTCCAGCTAAATGGATAGCGGTTGTCAGTGTGTGGTTTTAGTAAGCTTGAGAAGATGAAAGAATAACTGTCTGCAGCATGTATTCAGAAGTGGTTTTATATGGTGAAAAACTGGCAGAGCAAGGAAAGAAAGCAGAAACTTGCTGTGTTCAAAAAGGTATAAGAATGTACCAAAATATAGCCTGGGAAGAAGGGGTAAAAGATGGGGAATATTTGTGAATTGACAGCTTCTGTGTGTACTGTGAGTTTTGGGCTGTGCAGTGCTTTTCATTGTCACTTTGTTTGTTGTGCTGTGCTGTCACTGTCCTGGTTTTCAGGTTGTCTCCAGCTCAGGAAAATTAATTTTTAATGTTACCCAAATTCTGGGAACTTTGGAGTATAGCTTTTAGCAAAGCTTGGACTGAGCTCAAAACTTCCATCCTACCTAATGGAATCTTTTCCTACAGAAATGCTTAGAAAAAATATCCTGGACTCTATGGGACCCTTACTAAAAGCAGAAAAGCATTGCATTTCAGCCTAAAGGTAACATGGATCTTCCCTTTGATATATGTGACGTCCCTGGTTTCCAAGAAGCTTTAATTTTGAGTCTACACCTGATTCTTACAATCTAGTTTTGAAACCACGTGCACTGAAGTATTAAATCAAATAGTTGAGCTTAACAGTTAAACACATAAAGCTTTCAGACTGTCTAGCACTTAAATTTTAGATTACTTTGCCCTCTTAAGAACAGTCCATGGTTTCTGCAATTTTTTTTGTATGTTTTAGTTAGGTCTTAAAATGAATTTTTTGTGCAGAATTTGTGCCTTTTCATATTGTGCAAGAAACAAATGAAAATGACATCAGTAAGGAAATAGTTTATACCTATTTCACTTTGAGACATCTCATACTTGTCCATCCAAACTAGACTTGGAGAGCAGGAGTGCAGAGCATATTTAGCAAGCGAGGTGGAACCAGTCCCAGCTGTTGGATGCACCTGCTGGACCTCTCCATCATTTCAAAGCTCCAGAAGCTGTTAGATCTTGAGGACCTTCCATTTTGATCTCTTTGCAGGACACTCATCACTGTAGCTGCTTGAACAGACTTTCTGCCTTTTAGCTCCTCAGTTTTGTATTCTATCAGACTGTTTCTGGGTGTCTGGCTATGGCACTGCAGCAAAGCCTGTAAGAAGCACTTAAATTCCTTCCCCTGTGATAAAAACCATGGGCACTTCTGCTCTTGCCTGGTGGCTGCCTGCCACTTTCCCAAAAGACTACAGGATGCCCTGCTAGCCTTCCCGCTTTGAAATAAAGCAGGTTCTGATGTCCAGAGATAAATGTGAATTGTGGCTGAGCACATGATGATTGTTATGCTTCCTAGCATTAACTTGTTATTTTATGTGATGCCTTAAATGTAAAAACATCCTAGCTGAAGTCAGTCTGTTGGTGTCAGTTTGTCTGCTAACCAAATATAACTCAGACTTTTGTTTTTTTTTATTCCCTGCTAGTACTGAGCCTGTGACAAGCTTAGCTGTGAATTATGACTGCCTGTGCTTTTCACATCTCCTTTTTTCTAAGTCCTGATACTTTTCAAGCCTTATTAAAACATGTTTAATAAAGGGAAAAATGACACTGCGTCTAGTCACTGCTTTTTTTTGGTCACTGTGGTACCATGGAGAATTCCAGGTGTTGTTGAACCCAAATAGAGACTGTGTGTGACTTCTTAGGCGTAATCATCTGCTTATGGGATTTTCACTTTTTTATTTCTAGCTGTGTGAGTATGATAATAGTGAAAATGATACTTGAAAGTATGTGTGTGAGTGTATCATATATAAAGCAAAAATGACGCATCTGTTTTTGTTTTTTTCAAAGTAGAAAACTCTTATTTCTAAAGGGTTTCTTTGGTTGACTTTCTGTAATGAGTTGTTGGATTTATCTTACAATAGGTAGTTTAGATCAATCTTTTTTTCCTTGTGTTGTGTCTATCAATGTTATCAAGGAATTGGAGCTGACCTCATAGGTGAGGTTTGGCGTTCTTTGAAGTAAAGCTAGATTTTGAGCCTTATCTTCCTCCGTATGTACAGGGTAGTTGTCCCAGTGTATCTCACCCTGAACCATACAAATGTGCAGAAAGTATAATGAGAAATTGGAAGGTACTACTTTATTTCTGTAGTTTGAATGAAAATAAAGCTTTTGAGGAACTGAATGTCTCAGCTTCTTGACTCTCTATGGGATGTAGAGGAGTGGAAACCAAAGATAAATGAGTAAGGTGCTGCTTTGAAATGTGTGTTAGCTCTTCAGTTTGGAGGCTGTGTGTAGCTAGGGCTTGTGCAGCTCACCCATGGATCAGCCTTCTAAACAAAGCTTAAGTAACATGATAGCAAAAATACAGCTGATGGGTCTGCCTTTGTTTCCTGTGGTTTCCCCAGTAGAGTGAGTAGTTGAGGTGCATTTGTGTAGTGGTACTGGCTAGCAGAAAATGGCAGGTGATCTCCTGATGGGAGCTCCTGTGTTCCAGCTGTGCCACCCCACTGATGCAAAACAGCTGGAGGCAGTACCTTCAGTGTTAGAGGTTTCAGCTTGTGCTGTCCAGTAAAGGCCTTAAGGCCAGAAAGAAACTATAGGTGTGTCATTGCACAGCTGTACACTTAATACTGCAGATTATCTGGATGCAAGAGTAGATGTTTGGCTCTGCTGTGCACTGATTTCACTACATGGCCTCGGTTCATCTCGCACATTGGAAATGGGTTCCTGTACAGCGAGGAAATGGTGAGTACTGACTACTAGAGGTGGAGATGCAGCTTCAAAGTTTCCCCAGAGCTGGAATGTTAAAGGCGAGGGAGGAATATCTGCAGGCTGTCATCTGGGGACAGATGTGTTCCAGATGGGTTGGGTAAAAAATAGAAAGATTAAAAAGCCTCTTAAGTCTGTCTTAAGTCATCAGTAGAGGCGTATCTTCCCTGGACACATGAACTGGGGGGTGGGGTTGAGGTGAGGATAAAGGGCAGAACAGAGTTTTGGGGTTCTCAGGCCATGAGGATATTCAAAGGTCTTTTGAGGAGAAACAAAAATGGAAGGTGAGACTCCAGCGCCAACAGGTTTAGCTACAAAGCAATGTAATTTTAAGGTCAGTTCCCCTTGTTGCAAGGAACTGGTATTACCTGTAACTATTGCAAAAGTTAGCCCCAAATCCTCAAATTAATGTTCTCTGGGAATGTGACTTCAGGTCAATTTGTCTCATTTTACCTTTGTTAAACCAGGCATTTGCCAGTGTTTTGGGGAGTTGTAACAGTGGTGCAGACCAGTCATAAGCTGGTCCTGGTGCACTTGATGGTATTGCACAAACCCTGTCATTTGCATGGTTTTTGATATTGTGATACAGTCCGGGAGGAGAATCCATGTGACATTCTAGGTGTTCTGCCAGAACGTGATTTATTCTGAACTGAACACAACCCCAACAACCTTTCCTTGTTTACACTCTTGAGGCTATATCTTAATTGTGCTGAAGTGTTTGGTTTAAGGTCCTCTCTAGTAAAGTTACCTTGTGGGAACTCAGTCGTACTCCTCTTTTTTTTTTTCTTCAGTTTCTCTTGTTTTGAACAAGAGGCTTGGCTTTTCTGCAATGCTATAGTGTATATACTTTCAATATACTACAGGTGGGTTTCAGCTATAGCCTCGGTGTGCCTCCCTGCCCCCTAAAGGAAGCAGTTCCTGGAATTGGTGTGTGGGGAAGGGAATAAAAGGTTTGGGCTGTGTGAGCTGTTTGCTGGCTGCTGTGCCTTGCAGGGCTGGGCCTACAGTTAGTAAAGAAAGGAAGAGAGAAGAGATTCCTAGCTTCCTGATGCATCTATTTAGTTTTTAATTCCAAAACTGAGCAGTGACATTAAAATGGAGCATGCACATAGTGATGATAGCCCTTCAGTTGTGCCCATGGATGTTTTCTTGGTGGGGTGGGCGGCAGCAGCTACCGGAGGGCAGAGGCTCCCAGAAGCTGCCCAAGGACAGTGGAACGGTCACTCGGCAACAACTGGGCTGCTGGGGCACTGGAACAGCTCCTGCTGGATGCAAGAGATCAACCCAAAACACTACTAAAATCTGTAGGTTTTGTCCTAAACATAATTCTTTCTTTCTATAGGTCCGAGCCTAAGTATCTCAGAAGGTTAACCTTTCAAGGAAACATTTCATACTTTGCTCTGCATGTTTCAGAGACTAATCCAAGCTGTGCTTTTACAACTGGCCCAATTTTGCTGAAGTAGCAGAAGAGCTGGATCCATGCAGTGCGCAGCAGCACAGCGTGTTCGTGCCAGCCAGAGTGCCTCCAGCACGGGGCTTTCCCCAGTTGCCTTTGCTGGGCATTTTCTCTTTAGGTAGTCTTTTGCTTAGTTAAAATACATCTGCTGGGCTGTAAGCAATAAAGTCCTTTACTGGATGTAAAGTTTAAAAACAGCTCAGAGGCATAGCGTGTGTGAGCTGTTCCGTACCTTGTAATGGGATTAGGGGATGGATGACTCATCCTGCAGTTTTTGTGCCAGAGTATTCAGCAGGTATCATCCCAATGTTAACTCCAGGGAGGAAGCAAGCATTAATGATGTTTATGAAGACAAATTGAAGGCAGCTGAGCCAAAGAATTTCCCTGGGCCTTGGGCAAGTGCTGAACATGAAATCAGAAATTACAGAGATTGACCAGGTTTTGCAACTCATCCTCAGTCTGCATCAGATCCTTTTGATGCAGTGGCTGCTCTGTGCGGTGACTATTGTGCATCTAACGGTTTTATCAGTTGCTTTACCTTAACGCAATATTTCAGGGTTTTCTGATTTGCCCCACGCTGCCCCCTTACTAAGGCAGACAGGAATCCAAGTTTGTGAAATGGTTGTGGTGGACAGGGCAGTTCATATTTTCCAGGTTGTGGTCTGAGACAATGGACTGTAAAGGCCTTTGAACTGCAGAAGACTAAATGGGGAGATGAGCTCGTAGCTCTGTGCAGTCAAGTCCATGTAAACATCAGCACTCACCCAGCAAAGAAAAGGCTTTTGCTCTCTGGACAGAGCTTGTCCTGGTGTTAGTCCAATGCGCCTTTCAGGTGTTGGCAGGTGGCTCTTGGGTGACATGAAAATAGGAAAGGCAGAGAAAAACACGTTTCTGTGACTTCCTAATTGTCTGCCTGCCATCCATGTCTCCATGTCTGTGTGGGGAGCGTTGGGGTAGAAAATGCAATCCATGGGCTTCCCTGCCTGGCTTCTGTCTGTGAACTGGTGGCATTTTACAAAGAGAGAATTCAGCCGAGTTCAAATTTTGTAGAAGAGGAAACAATTCAAGTAAACTGCTACTTAAGCCTTTTGTTTCTGTCCTTTCTTGAGACCTAGTGATTTATATTTTTTTCTGCAAATATCAGTGAATGCTGACAGCTGAGTTCTTGTTTTCCAGTAATTTCAGCCCTGTGGCTTCAAGTTCTGTTCTTACCACATTGTTACCCATGCAGAAAACAGTCCTTGACAGATTAAAAAACTTACCCTGTTGGGTTTTTTTCCTTTCAGTAAAGTTATTTTGTGCTTTGTCATTACATCACACTGGACTGCGCCCATGTTGCTTAGATTTTGCTGCATGTGCTGTAAGAAGGGGCAGGGATGGGAGTGTGTGGATTAAGAATTTTGCACTGGATAAAGGAACACCTCAGTGGCACAAACCTGGCAGATATTAGGAAGATGTAGCAGGATGATGTGCTCCCCCATGGAGATGGTATGCCAGCAGCACAGGATAGAACAGCTCCAGTCCAGCTAGGCTGCAAACTCCAACTCCAGCGCTACTCCGGGCTTTGGGCATCCTGCCTTACATGCACAAAGTAGAGCTGAGCTGAAATGATTGGATACTAATTCAAATACTTGCAAGAGCACATTTTCCAGGTGCTGGCCTCTAGCTATCATCTGCCCACAAAGCAATAATAAAATATTAACATAGCAAGCGTCAGGTGGAGGTAGGCATTTTGCACTAGGGCAGCAGGCAGCATGTCCCAGAAGGAACTCTTTTAAAAAGCACTGGCAAAGCAAGGCAGAAAGCAGCAGCACCGTGCCTTTTCCAACAGTTGGTATTGTATTTATTTGTCGTGTTTAGGATCATGTAAAACCTTCACTGTGTGTTCCTGTACAGCTGTTCATATTTGTCCCTGCAAGAGGGATTTGAATGACACGTTTGGAAAAATCAATAGACTTCAGCTGCAGGGGGATGTGGCATGAGGTGGCTTCTGCATGGAGCGCTTTAGAGAGCTTGGTTCTCTTACCTGGTAGCGTGAGATGTGCAAGAGGAAAATAACTGTTAGAGAAAACCTTCTTGTGCATTGCCACAGCCCCAAGGAGCAGGCAATGCCATTGTTAGATGGGTTCTCTGTAGCTGTCCTGATTAGAAAGGTAACTCTGAAATGACAGATGTTTTTGAAAGTGTTGATATGGGTTTTCAGCATTGTCACTTGTTCTCCTTTCATTTCAGGAGGACAAAAATGTGATTTTTGTTCATGTGGTGGTTAATTGTTGTCTATTACTGTGGGTTGCAGTATAAGTAGGAAAAATGAGCTGTGTAAATATAACACTGGACTGGGCCAACAGGAATTTTCTTTCATTAAACTCATGTTCCATAGGCTAAAATGTCACTAAAAAAGGGAATACACTTTACTTTTCTCCCTGTGGTGAAATCCAGAGCCTGTTTATTCTTTGGAGACAGTTTAAAAAAAAGAAAAAAAAACCCCAAACATAGAGGCTTCATTACTGCTAGTAGAGTTTTAAAAAAAGATAGTTTATTACTTAGACCATTCAATGCAGAAAATTGCATTTCTGGCTCACTTGGGAGCCAGGAGCTCTGCTGTTTGTATGCCTTTGGCCATGCTTATTTTAAACTTGGGGCTGACACCAAAGTTGTCCTCCTATCTACTGTCTTGGTGGAAATCCTGACCTAAATTTGTGTTCTATTTCTAAGCATAGCTAATGGCAGATGACTAGGAAACAGCTTCAGAAATGTAAGATCTGCAGAGTGACCTTTTCTTTGGTACACCTTGTCAACTTCAGGCCAAAAAATCCTGCATCTGGGCCATCATGTTTAATAGCTACGGATTGATTTGTCTCCATTAATTTGTTGAGTCCCTTGCTGAAGGAATTTGTAATATTAGTCTTAGATGTTCTCCCAGCAATTGAATTTTCAGCACAGCAATGCACTGTGAGAAGGCAGCTCCATCTGTAGCATCTTCCATAACAGCTTCCCCAAACAGACCTGGCTCAGATGGAGCCTCCCCTTCCAATGCAACCTGGTGCCTGACATGCCAGAACTACCCCTGACAAAAGAAGGTAGAGATACTGATCTTTGCTTTAGATTTTTTTTTTTATCTATGCTCTCTCTGCTGCTTAGTTTGAGTACTGGAAATCTGGTTAAAAACTTAATTTCTTCCACCTAGGGCAATGCAAACCATATGGTTACAGTATGTAAATAGAAGTCTTGCAATTTAGCAGACTGTGCCTTAAAAATAATGAAATTACAGAAGCAGAAAATCTGATTTTGAATTAGAAGAAGCGACTCTTTGCCATAGTTAGCAGCACTTTTCCAAAATAGTACCAGCTGGCCCCCCTTCCAGTCCACCTCACCTCTCAGAGGACCAGGTTTGTTTCAGATGCAAGCCTTATTTTTTGGCCCTGGTAATAGTTGGACTGTTAAGTCCAGATCTCACTTGGCAGAGCTGTCTGTAGTTACTGTGTGCTTTTCACTTGGCTGCTGTTGTAAGTTAAAAAGAAACAAATACAAATGCTGTGTACTTGCAAATGAACCTTCCCTCCTCAGCTTGTGCCTGTTGTGTTAGCTGTTTTCCAGCAGCCCCATGGGTTTTGATTATTTCAGGAACCTTGTGACCCAATAAATGAAAATGGCCATAAACAAAGCCAGCTTCATTTCTTCACGCCAGGCATTTTTCCATGGAAAGTCAGCGCTGGCTGGCTCAGCTCTGTTGTTAAACAGAAGAGGTACCGGGAGAGAGATGACTCATCCCATAAACTCATCTTTCTCTGTCACGGCATGGCAACTTGAGCTGTTCCTCTCCCTTTGGGCTCTCCGGCAGAGGGAACTGCACCAGCCGATGGATAGGGCCAGGGCACAGGGTGGTTCTGCTTTGGAGCACGGGGCACATCTCCATGGGGGCGGCTCCCAGGCTGAACACGTGCCCATGTCTTCATGCTGCCTTCGACCAGAGTTCAGGCTCCATCGTCCAGAAAAAAATGCTTCGTGGGCTTTTGAGGCAGCTACAGTAGATCTTTTAAAGCAGATCTTCAGAGGAATAAATGCTGTCAGATCCTGTTTTGTCTACTTCGTGCTGTATGAAGACAGGCTGAAATGAGAGACGTGTTTGAGGCTGTCCAAAATTATTTTTTTCTTTTCTGCTTGCTCTTTATGTCATCAATCAAGATCTTGTCTATCCTGGATGACAGAATGGCAGACCTGGAAATGTACCAGAAGTGAGAATTCACAAGGAAAAATTGGACCTGCTTGAGGGGAAGGGTCTTTTTTGTTTCTTTGTTTGTTTCTTTGATTGTTCTGGAATAAATTAATTAATGGTGAAACTTGCAAAAAGGAAAGAACTGCTGTTAATGATAAATAGTAATATGTACAAACCCCTCACTTTCTCTTAATTTTACTTTTTAGGGAATCTGACCTGTTACTGGAGCCTGAATTTCAGGTGCATAGAGGTTCTGTGTTTCAGAGAGTCTGTCTGCAAAGGAGTACAGGCCTCATCCTGGTGTAATCGCTGCAACTGTCCTATACAGAACTGTTAATTTTTCTCTGCCAAAGAAAGAAATGTCTTATCAGACTTTGTATTTTGTTGCTTCTTGAAAAACTTAACTCCTTTCTAGACAAATTCAGTTGAAGATAGAAATACTTCCCAAACCACTTGTGCTTTATTTGTGCACAAGTTTTACTAGTAAGGGAGCTTTAATGAATATCCCTTATCTTGCATCCATAAAATTAACTTTTACACACCTTTACTGTAATCTATTAAGACAAATTTTCTTAAGCTTACAAACATACCAGCCATTCCACATCATAGCTGCTTTAATATACATTTTTTACATTCCAAGGGCAAGGGGATACAAATCTTTCCAGAAGTGACAGAAGACAAGCTCAAATAACAGAAAGCTCCAGCTATAGTTGACTTTCCTTTGAAAAAGGTCGGGCGGGGGGAAGATTGTAAGATTTATAGATATACCAAGTTTGCATTTAATTTCAAATTTATTTTTGGTTGCTGTAAGACTAACACCTCAAAGGTAATAGAAGTAACCGTGTTTGTGTTATGGACCTAGGTGTTAAAGGAAAGATGGAAAGCCAAAGGAGAAGGGACATGAAATCACAAGACAAAAGTGTTTTTTTCCCCTCAAGCAGTTGTTGGTGGTATTTGTCGTATGATGGCCTTCTGCAAACGTACATCTGCCATAGGAAATGGCTCCACAAAAAGTGCTGTAGCAATGGGTGTTCTGTGTCTTTAGGTGGGTTTGCCCATGGGGGAAGGACATGCTTCCTGTTCTGACTATGGATACAGAGTTGGTTGTCATCTGGTTTCAAACTCACCTGGCTGCCTGACACTACCAGGCTTCCCTTTGGATACATTAATTGGATCTGACTTTAGTTTTATTTCCTACTAGCCTTGTTTTACTGTTCCAAGGAAGGGTTAGCCTCTCGCTAGAGCAGAACATGTGGTACTTGTCAGAAGGAGAGAGCTTTAAGGCTGCCAGATAACCCCACGAGACTGCTGCTCTGCAAATGATTTGTGGGCCCTGCTGATAAGGATAAAGCAACTGTGCTGAAGATCATTAGAAGATGCTGATGTCTGTAGCAGAGCCAGGCTCTCAGTGGCAAACTAGTGCTGCTCTGGCATATGACTACCCTTAAAGAAAAACACTTCCCAACTTAGGAACATTCATAACATCTTACTGATGATGGCTCCCATCTGCAGATTTTCTGCTGTCACTATGTCATTGAGCCCCAGATATTCATTATTTCATTCTAATCAGAATCACTGCCTTGGTTTGCAAGCCTGCAAGAAACTCTCTGTGGCTCTTTGCAACAAACTGAATCATAGAATGGTTTGGGTTGGAAAGGACCTTAAAGATCATCAAGTTC